>NQII01001737.1:388015-419986 GCA_002778355.1 Clitarchus hookeri
ACTGGATTCCCGATATTCACGGTACACTCGTGAAATGGTCGTACGCGAACATCCAAATGTTATCGCTACCTCGGAGATGCTATGTCCCATCTCTCGTGCGCAGACTATAACACCACGTTCAAACTCACTTAAATCTTGATAACCTGCCATTGTAGCAGCAGTAACCGATCTAGCTGCCGACCGCATCGCGTTACTCTGATTGGTGCCATACCTCTGTTATTTGCATACGCTCGCCTATACCAGTTTTTTTTGGCTCTTCAGTGTACTATATGACGCTATACAAATAATTGCTTTGGTCGCGCCAAATGAACTTCGTTTTNTTTTTTTTGGCTCTTCAGTGTACTATATGACGCTATACAAATAATTGCTTTGGTCGCGCCAAATGAACTTCGTTTTATTCAACAAAACTTTTCTCTTAAGGTGGGCACCTATCTACTATTAGGCTTCTAATGTTGTCATAGCCTGTCATTTTAAGACGTTATGATAAAAAATTAAGGCGTAATATGTGTCTGTATTACTGTAAATATCGTGCATCGGATTTTTCATACCTGCAAATATTTTCGAAAAATACGTTTAAGTCATTTCAGTTTTCAAAAAATGTAACTTACAGATTAAAATAGAAAACGAAAAGTATTTTTCAGTTGTGAGGAAATTTTTGAAAGCCATTTGCAAGGAACGATCGCTCGAAAATACTTCCCGTTCTCTGAGGCTCTGCTCACTGGGCTATGAGAACGGCAGCTCTAAGTCAGTGGAAACATACACAGGACCAAACATATCATACTACGACATTGAGTATGTCACGTCGTACGTTAGTATGTTTCTACATCACAAGGCGGCGACAGGCAGTCGTCTTCACTGAACTTACATTCTGAGACCTAGCGTAATTATTCATTATCAAGTAGCATGCCAGACTCAATATTTCTGTAAACACTTCATTTCGAGTAGTAACATTTTTTATGCCTTCTTCATCCATATTTATTCGCGATAAACAGCTAACAAATCTCTTAATGTGGTAGCATTGGCTAGGAATAGAGAGTAGGAAATTTCGTCAATTTACTTTAGAACAATGTAGCCTTCAAATACATATATGCAAGTTTTAATGTTTTTTTTAAATAGTTTGTTAAACACGGCCTGGGAGAATGTGAACGAATACGCAGCACACATGCAAGGAAACGAGGACGGAATTCCATGTTATGGGCTGTTTACGATTGACTGAGCACTTCTGAAAGCCCTACTTTAGACCTACTTTACTTCTCGCGGTGTTGTAGTGGTTAGACTACTCGCCTCTCACTTAGGCGAACCGGATTCGATTCCCAGCGGGTCTCTCCCGGATTTTCGCACGTGGGAATAGTGCCGGATGATGCCACTGGTTGGCGGATTTTCTCGGGGATCTCCCTTTTCCTCCGTCCATTCATTCCGGCGCTGCTCTATACTCACCTCGCTTCATCCTGAATGTTAAGAGCCACCCAAATCTCCACATTCCACTCTTCCACTCGAGGACGAGACGTTTAGTAGCAGCATCCTCAGATAGTTAGGGTTTGCCAGTGTTTCGAATTGTTCTTCTACCAGCATTACAAGAGTTCCGTCGCTTTTCCATTGAGAGAAATGTTCGTTTGAGCCAGCAAAGTATTTGTTTTCATACAGCCAAACAAATACACATTTGCTGTAAATAATATTTTGTTGACTAAACAAAATTTGAAAAGCAACAGAACAGATTTTTTTCAGTTAACAATATACACATCTGAAGTGTGCACGTCATCCAGCTGGGCCTACAAAGCGTACGTGACAAAAAATGTTTGTCTGAAACAACGGCATACATTTGTTTGGTCATATACAAAAAATATACTGTTGACACAAACAAACGTTTCTCCAGCGTCAGTTTGAGACAACCTCCATCTCTGTCTTTGTCAAGAAACAGCTTGAGGCTTCTTTGCCAGAATTTTGGTATGCTTTAATTGCTGTAACTCATTCTCCATGGCCGAGGACGAACTGATCGAATCCCCATCGGTATCTCCCATTATAAACGGGCCAGTCTTTTACGATCACTAAAAACTGGCACATGTATTTCCTGCACGAGGAACACAGATTCTCGAACTCTGATAATAACATATCTACATTGACGTGGCTATCACACATGCGCCACACATTCAGATAGTCCATGCGAAACAACACCAACACATTCTCATTGACGCAGAGCAGTGTTTGGGTGTCCGCGAATAAGTCTGGCTGAGGCATACACACTGTCCACGTTCCCAGGCTGTCACATGCTGAACTACTTATGTATACACTTTCGCTTCTCACATGCGACATCGTTGAAGACGAACATGGATATCAGTAGCACATAGCATCGGTGGTACAACAGCTTCAGCAGCACAGCACATGCCAGTCGCTGGTATTTCCTTAGCTGGAGCGATTTCGAATAAAGACACGCGTTCTCGAACCGAAGACCATTTGGCTCTTCCAGCAGGCTCAGAAGCGTTAATGTCTTGCTGCAGTTGGGTGTTTCCATGATGACGCACCTCACAGTAATGGTCAACATCTCACCATGGTGAATGTCACCGGTAGGCTCTCCATATCCCCCGCTTACTTGCACGGGAAGACGAACACCGTGTTATGATCTCCATGATGCTGAAACAGAAACATAGAAAGATAGCATATTTATACAATCATACACTTCCCACCACTCGAATTGTATGGGAAATGGTGCATTGGCCTGGTCGATATTCAAACATATAATGCGATACCGAACATCGATGAGAAAAACTGCAAGCTATACCTAGTGGAAACCCAGTAAATATGAATGAAACGGCCAGAATAGGGCCGGTGAAATATAGCCGAATAACTACGGCCAGCTAATCCTGGCCCGCTGTCTTATGCCGGAAGCAGGCATATGGAATATGGAACGTCGGCTAACTGTTTTCCGACAGTGTCAAATATATATCCTGGATTGGAACCAACAAGACACAAAATGTATACCTATCTGTTGGCAGGTCTGTGGTGACNACAAGACACAAAATGTATACCTATCTGTTGGCAGGTCTGTGGTGACTGAACATCACCAAAATTCCGGGACTGCGACGGCTGGATGTCGCCACGATGTCAGGTCTGTAATGGCTGAATGTCACCACGATGCCAGGTCTGTAATGGCTGGATGTTGCCACGATGCCAGGTCTGTAATTTCTGAATGTCGCCACGATGTCAGGTCTGTAATGGCTGGATGTCGCCACGATGCCAGGTCTGTAATGGCTGAATGTCGCCACGATGTCAGGTCTGTAATGGCTGAATGTCGCCACGATGCCAGGTCTGTAATGGCTGAATGTCGCCACGATGCCAGGTCTGTAATGGCTGAATGTCGCCACGATGTCAGGTCTGTAATGGCTGAATGTCGCCACGATGCCAGGTCTGTAATGGCTGAATGTCGCCACGATGCCAGGTCTGTAATGGCTGAATGTCGCCACGATGCCAGGTCTGTAATGGCTGAATGTCGCCACGATGCCAGGTCTGTAATGGCTGAATGTCGCCACGATGCCAGGTCTGTAATGGCTGAATGTCGCCACGATGCCAGGTCTGTAATGGCTGAATGTCGCCACGATGCCAGGTCTGTAATGGCTGAATGTCGCCACGATGCCAGGTCTGTAATGGCTGAATGTCGCCACGATGCCAGGTCTGTAATGGCTGAATGTCGCCACGATGCCAGGTCTGTAATGGCTGAATGTCGCCACGATGCCAGGTCTGTAATGGCTGAATGTCGCCACGATGTCAGGTCTGTAATGGCTGAATGTCGCCACGATGCCAGGTCTGTAATGGCTGAATGTCGCCACGATGCCAGGTCTGTAATGGCTGAATGTCGCCACGATGCCAGGTCTGTAATGGCTGAATGTCGCCACGATGCCAGGTCTGTAATGGCTGAAT
Source organism: Clitarchus hookeri (assembly GCA_002778355.1). Taxonomy (NCBI): domain Eukaryota; kingdom Metazoa; phylum Arthropoda; class Insecta; order Phasmatodea; family Phasmatidae; genus Clitarchus; species Clitarchus hookeri. The sequence goes on from NQII01001737.1 coordinate 391,928, forward strand.
GTCGCCACGATGCCAGGTCTGTAATGGCTGAATGTCGCCACGATGCCAGGTCTGTAATGGCTGAATGTCGCCACGATGCCAGGTCTGTAATGGCTGAATGTCGCCACGATGCCAGGTCTGTAATGGCTGAATGTCGCCACGATGCCAGGTCTGTAATGGCTGAATGTCGCCACGATGCCAGGTCTGTAATGACTGAATGTCGCCACGATGCCAGGTCTGTAATGGCTGAATGTCGCCACGATGCCAGGTCTGTAATGGCTGAATGTCGCCACGATGCCAGGTCTGTAATGGCTGAATGTCGCCACGATGCCAGGTCTGTAATGGCTGAATGTCGCCACGATGCCAGGTCTGTAATGGCTGAATGTCGCCACGATGCCAGGTCTGTAATGGCTGAATGTCGCCACGATGCCAGGTCTGTAATGGCTGAATGTCGCCACGATGCCAGGTCTGTAATGGCTGAATGTCGCCACGATGCCAGGTCTGTAATGGCTGAATGTCGCCACGATGCCAGGTCTGTAATGGCTGAATGTCGCCACGATGCCAGGTCTGTAATGGCTGAATGTCGCCACGATGCCAGGTCTGTAATGGCTGAATGTCGCCACGATGCCAGGTCTGTAATGGCTGAATGTCGCCACGATGCCAGGTCTGTAATGGCTGAATGTCGCCACGATGCCAGGTCTGTAATGGCTGAATGTCGCCACGATGCCAGGTCTGTAATGGCTGAATGTCGCCACGATGCCAGGTCTGTAATGGCTGAATGTCGCCACGATGCCAGGTCTGTAATGGCTGAATGTCGCCACGATGCCAGGTCTGTAATGGCTGGATGTCGCCACGATGCCAGGTCTGTAATGGCTGGATGTCGCCACGGTGTCAGGTCTGTAATGGCTGAATGTCGCCACGGTGCCAGGTCTGTAATGGCTGAATGTCGCCACGATGCCAGGTCTGTAATGGCTGGATGTCGCCACGATGCCAGGTCTGTAATGGCTGGATGTAACCACGGTGAAGGGTCTGTGATGGCTGGATGTCGCATGGTGCCGGGTCTGTGGTGGCTTAATGTCGCCATGGTGGTGGGTCTTGGGTAGCTTGATGTCACAATGGTGCAGGGTATGTGGCGGCATGATGTCCAAGCAGTACGAGCATGCAAAAGCCTAGATTTTTTCTACTTACAATTTTAGTAAATGTTATTTTATTTTTACATTTATTCAATACATTTTGTTTCCAACACATTAGATGGCATGAAAATATTTTGCTTTCCGAGTGCGAGATCCGAGCTATGAATCTTGAGTTAACAGTCCAGAATGCTACGGAATAAGTTCCTGATTTTATGAAGTAATTTAGAGTATATCATGACGGACTATTTTAAAAGGAATGTATAAATTCCTTGAAAATATAACAAACGATTTTCAAAGACATGATATTTAACAATACTTTCTTCTGGGGCTTGCAAACAAAATAGTTTTTGTTAATTTTTAATATATGTGTCGGATGGTTACCTTTTCGAACTATTTATGTAACATAAATCACTTGGTTATTTAATATATTTAAAGGTTAGCACACGAACAATCAATTTAAAGCTTAAGAATGTTTGATACCAAAAAAGTAATAATTTTATTTTTGTACCAATCACTGTTAATCTTGTACATATTGTATGAGATGACCTTTTTTTTCTCAAATAAAAAAAATACACTTTATATGTTTTGAATAATAAGATTTTAAATATTTTTTTTTCCATTTTGTGGCAGCCGTAATAACAAACACTAAGCGGTACAAATTTGAAAATATTTCAAAGCAATCAAATGTCATGGGCTACCCCATTACACATATGTAATCACCAAATAACAAGCCACATATATGAAAAAATTGTTACAGATAAAGAAATGTTTCATATTTTAAACAAAATTTTAAATATGTTGAACTATTATCTGGTATTTACATATGTGTCAAGCAGTAGTCCATGCTATTAGTTAATGTTGTAATTTTTTTCATTTGTACAATTTAGTATTTGTTATTGCAGCTTCAGCAAAACAGAAAAAAATTTCTATTTCACGTTTTATTATTAAAAATATTAAGTGTAAACTTTTTTATTCGAGGAAAATATCATGACATACAATGCATACAAGTTGAATGAAGTTTGGTACAAATATAAAATTATTAATTTTGTGGTATCGAATGCTTTTAATGTTAAAAAAAAATTCATGAAAAAAAAAATCCTGAAAAGTAACAAGTTATTCACTGCCCAGTACAAAGTCACAGCAAATACAGTATTTATGGTATCTGGCAAAAATATTTCAAACATGAGATGTAAATATAGCCATATAAAATACCCTTGTAGTTATGTGCTTTAGTGTACTTCAAATATTGTAAAAATTTAGCAGTTATTAATGTGACAGGGTGCCATAGAGGCTGCCATAACTCTATTACCAACAAACCAAATTGCTGAACGAATTTACACGACACTCAGAAAATTAATGTAGATCTATGTTATATTAAACATATGTCAATATTAATGTAAATGTGTAAATATAATTTATAGGTCATCGAAGCCCTAACCTGACATGCGGATATCAAACGGAAGACAGGCGCCCGGTGGACACATGCGCATACGAGTCCCTGGCCACTCAGTGTGAACCGAGGCCACTGCAACCCTCGGCGGTGAGCGCGAAGACAGCAGATTTGAAATTACGTGAATGCAACCGCAAGTGCAGTGTGTGCGTGGTTTTTTCCACTGTTAGTAGCAGTGTTCATATATAGGCACTATTTCCGTAGTGTGAGTATTGTCATTTCGTTTACGCAGGAGACTGGCTAGGCTGTGCGCGAGTGGGGTATTCTCCTGGTGCTGCGATGGCACAGTACGAGAATGGTCTGTTTCTTTTACAGAGGACTGCCAATGAGCATATGTTTTAATAAGATATCAGAGCAGGTTTCTGGAAACATCTCACGAGTGGGCATGATAGTAATTGTGTAGGGCTAGGCCAGGCAAATTAGCGTAAATTTAAATATTAATTTAAAAACTTTTTAAATAACAAAAAATCATTCTCTGTGTGTTTCAAAGAGTTTTATGTCTGTGCCCTCTCTTTCAGGAGAAGCAAATACTGTTCAAAAATTAAAAAGGCTATATAAATTATTGCCACATAATTTTTATTACGTTACTTTTATGTCGATGTAATTTACAATGCACATTGTGCAAGTAACAATGTATTTTCTAAGGGTTATACGTTCTATTTCGTCCATTTCAGGTTTGTCAAGAGATTCTTCGTGCATCTCCATGTACGCCTACCTTCCAGATCAGACTCACTGTCCCTCCGGCATAATTTACTAAGTACTTAATTTTTTGCATCCATCGACGCCTTCGTGTTCAGCTTAGGCCACTGCGGAGTTTCGTGCCGCAAGTCCGCTTATGTTTTGTACCATTTCATTTGGCTTTTGCTAAAATACAACCAGTATTTTTCTGAACCGATGTTGATGTGTACATTTATTCCCACCTCAAGAGAATCAGAAGAGCAACAGCCCTTGAAACCATCAATAACCTGCCATATGTTCTGAATCAATTAAGTGCAAGTGTATTTTATGTAAGATTTGATGTGTTTATGTCAGCAATTTGGGAATGGGGTATTATGGCTCCCCAAGTCATAATACCCCAGCTCGGGAACATGCATGTTATGTCACATATTCAGCCACCGACGTTAATTATCACAACTATATTGTTAAGGTGTGGGGCACAGGTACCATTAACCCAATTTTTAGAACACGGCCCACCTTAAGAGTTTCGTGCTAACCCGAGCAGATTCTCTTAACTGGTTAGCTGGTGCCCTGCAGACATTAATTTCATCACCAAGACTCTGTGAAAACCCCGAAACGCGTCAATTGGGGCCCTCCATGTGACTAATTCATGCTTTTTCCCAAAAACCAATTTCCTTGCATCGATTGGCGTCCTTCTATGTGGCTTAATTGTGTGGCCACAAGGGTGACCATTCCGGGAGCTGCCATTTTCGCTATTACTATGAGTGGAGCGCGAAAACCTCGCCATTTTGGTTCTGCATTCCAGAGGACAAAGGAAGCATTTCCCCCTTCTCTGCTGCCTCCACGCACCCCCACCGAACAGCTGCACCACATACTGTAGAGGAGGGAGAGCATGCGCCTGTACCTGCTGCAACAAACGCCGCCGAAAACAGCTTTCTATGTGCACAGGATATGTATGTGAGCGGGATAGCCATAGCCCACACGAAGATTCCCGCGCAACACCAGCCATGCACCTGCGTAGCACAACTGCACACGTGACCGGTGACCGGTTTCCGGATGGAGTGTTGTGCCCACGGAACATAATGTAATTTGCCGCAATGACCCTTTCGCAAAGAACGACCTGTCAGCAAACATTTGCCAATGCCCTCCAATGACAAAATATGCCAGTTCAATGCCAACACTACTTTGCCCACCAGCCGAACGAACGCACAAAGTACTAACTAATCGACTTTAACACGAGAGAACAGAGCGAGATGTGATGTTCTGCACATTTTGTCCGAGAGACACTCTCGTGAGCACCTCAGCATCGTAGGATGTATCAGTGCGCGCACTGGACAGTTCGTGTGCACTCAGTGCATAATTGCCCAAGGACCGGCTCATTTCGACTTCAAGAAACCAGCGAACTACGCTACCACAATAAACCCCGCTGCCGTGGATGTGTGCAACATTCCGAACTGTGGGTAATCCACTGGGGACACTGCAACCTGTCACGGCTGAGATCTTAAGTGCCACTTCGCTTGCATGATCACCATTGAATGGTCTAAGTTACCAAAAGCGTGTTTCCAGTGCCGGGTCTGCTTATTAGAACAACTCACTCGTTGTGACTCAGCCACACCTGAAAAACCATGAGTCGAAACCCGACAACATGTGACAGCCCCCCATGTTCAAAGACATTCTGTGCCCTTACCACTGCCGATGCCTAGTGTACTGCAACTTATATCACCACAGCCTAGCGCAGCATCTTTACTGTTCGTGCCACATAATGTTCAGACTTCGCATGCCACTCCTCTTGTTACTCCAGCGAGATTTCAGACATTCTCGATTTTTTTTCTGGACAGGGCTCGGAGCACCCGCAGGTGTTTGCGGAGGAATGTGTGCAACGATTGCAGCGATACGGTGTGCCACTCGAGAAATGCCATGATGATGCACGTCCATGATAGTTATATTGGCAGGTTTGTCACTGCCTATCTAAATGACATACTAGTTTTGTCAGAAACCTGGGACGAGCATCTGGAACACTTAGCGTTAGTATTGGAACATTTTGCAACTGCAAGCCTCACCTGTGTGAACCACAAGTGTCACATTGGCAAAACATAGCGAAAAGGCTTGGGACATGTTGTAAACGAAACCGAAGAGTGAACCCAACCGAATACCCGAATAAGGAATTGAAAGCTCAGATACTGCTGCACATCGAGAAGACCACAAGAGATGGGATACATACCTGGCAGAGGCGCTGTTCTGTCTATGTCGCTACATGAATATTGCTACAGGTGAATCACCAGCTGCCTTAGCACAGGGGAAAGAGCTTTCCCACCCTGGCGAACCATGCTGCCCCGATGCCATCACTGCACCGACCATCTCCGCCCAGTGTCGATGTGACTGGGCCTGGCTATAGGAGGCTGCACGACGTCATCAGGAGCAGTATGTCAAGAGCATCACACCAGCCACGACCAGACCACCAACTGAGCTGTGGCCAGGGGTGACAGTCTACATGTGGAACCACTCGCTGTCTGACGACTCCGAGAACTTCTGTGCGGGCCTGGCTTCCCGCTGGGTTGGGCACTGCAGAGTTAGGCAACGTTAGGGCAGATCAGTTACATCGTGCAGGGTGCGGATGGCCGCAACTCGAATGTGCATCGAGATGACCTGAGGTTGGTCGACCTGAGACCATGGGACATTGACGACCCTGAGACGTCGGAGCCACCCACCCCAGAGGTGGGTGGCCAAAGAACACCCCGAGCAGCCACCCACGCCAGATACTGACCTGGACCAGGTACACAATTGGCTCTTCCTGCCCATGGACAAGTCGTGGAGCCAGACGACGAGCAGTCTGCCGCCGAGCCCGGAGCAGCAGACCAGGGGTTACTGGGACCCCCGGGTCTCACTTAACGATGCCGACTTCCAGGTCGTCGTCGAGGAACAGCCAGACGAGTCCACTGCCGATGATGGCCTGCTGTCCACCCCGAAATGCCGCAGATGCTGAGCGTGATGCCGCAGACTGTGGGACGCGGCCCAACCTTCCCCACCCGCTGGAACACTCGGGGATGACCCGGACAAGGGGCAGCCCAGATGGTTTTGGCACACCAGGCGAGCGCCAAGGCGTTTTTCAACATCGCTAGACCTGCAGCTACNACCTGTCACTGCAACAGCCGAGCGACGCCAACGACAACACGCATGACGAGATGCAGGAGAGACCACAGGCCCGACTTCGGCGCTACTGACCACCATCTTCACTGGCAAACAGTGCCCTGGGCAGAACATCGTAGACTATGGCGTCCGCAGTCAGGTTCGGACTATCCGAAGGGGCCATATGTCGTTGTTCCTCATCTGGTCTTGAGAGCGCTAAACTGAAATGCTGACACAAAATGGAAGACAGCCGCCCGGAGGGTGCATGAGCACGTAAGTTGCTGGACACTCAGCATGGGACTGAGGCCACTGCAACCATCGGCGAAGACAGTGGATTCGAAATTACATGAAGGCAACCGCAAGTGCAGTGTGTGCATAGTTTTTACCACTATTAAAATCCGCATTCATCTATTGGCAGCATTTCCCTGGTGTGGGTATGATCTTTCTGTTTACAAAGGGGGCTGGTTAGGCTGTGCGCGAGTGGGGTGTTCTCTGTGTTCTCCGAAGGCCCGGCATGAGAGTGGGTCTGTTTCTTTTACAGAAGACTGCCAATGATCAGATGTTTTTATATAAGAGACCTAAGCAGGTTTCTGGATACATCTTACCATTGGGTGTGATAGTAGTTGTGCAGGGCTAAGAGAGGCCTACTGAACTATGTAGCATTGAGCAGTACCAACAGTAAAGCCACCTGGCTGAATTTCATGTGTGTTTCTATACATTTTAATTTGCATCGTTTTTTTTTATAGGAGGACAGTGCTGTGTTGTGTGCTTGTTACAGGGAATTACAGTCGAGCCTGACCCTGAGCGTGCGATTAAATTACTAAATCTAATTTTCTCCACCCACTCAAATAACAGATAAGTTATATTATAAGAATTTTTGTTATTGTTTCAGTGCTTTGTATTATTAACTATTTATTTTCTGCCATTGCTATGTATGTAAGATAAGTGTTATTTGGTTTTCTGATTATACAGTTAAGTTCCGCTGCAGCCCTCGTTTTAGATCAAGGCGACCGGGGAAGACGGCCCTGCTGCCTCGGCCAGTTCTTCTTGGACCGCACGAGGGGCTGGACGCATGCCACAGGACACCAGCATTTTTGCATTTCAACTGACTTGGTAATTCTGCAATGCTAATATTTTTCTGGAACTATTTTGTTTTCAGTCTCTCATGGTCCATTCTCTCTCTCGCTGTGGCCATTAACCGCACAAAACTTGCGAGTGCACTGACCACACGATCATGTATCTCAACTTTGTTACTTCCTCGCGTTTTTCAACGCACACAAGTAAATGTCTGTTTCAAGTAATTATTTTATTTTTTCAATCTTTCTTTATTTTGGCAAGTGTTTGTTCCGGGCTACGCCAGCACCTGTAACCACATATTCACTAGTAAGTTGATATCACCAAACATCCATCGGTATTCTATGTGTTGTGTTGTATTTTTCAGTGTAATTTAGTTCCACAGTAAATATTGTTTAAGTCAGGCTTCACCAGAGTGAGGATTTGTAGGATGTACACTCCGAGACTTCTAGCTAGCACCTTTACATTGTAAGTTACGTATTTCCCAATTACGATATGCCACATTAACTGCCTTCGGGGATAGGCTGAAAATCGCCACACTGCCGGATGTTGTATGGCTCTGAGAACCACGAGTCTCCTTATCTGTGCTAGCCTGGGCATTATAACTGTTAGCAGGGTGGCGCCCTTCACCAACGGAATCGGCGGCCATCGCTGCCTAGCCGCAGCCTGATACTTCTTGACGGCAATAAACACAACACAGATAAGTGCAGTTTATAAATAATTGATGTGCATATAATATACAGCACTTCATAACCTTAATTGGGACTATCTTCTCATATGTTATGTACATGAAATATAGTCATTTTGGAAATGGAAAACTCGAAATTTTTGTAAATCAATCTGTATGCCTATACTTGGTATTTACATATATGAAAACTGTGGGTTATGTGGTTTTGTACATCCATTAAACTTATTATTTGATCATTTACTGAACATATATTATATATAGTAAATGTCTTAAAAAATTTATTGGGCCATAATAAAAAAGTATGTTGGCAAGTTTACCGAAAATACAAAGTTACTGTGACAGAATCAGCCCAGAATATTATTTGGGATATTGGCGATATGTTGGCTGTGAAAAATCATGACAACATATTTCGGTGATATCGATCTATTATCCTAAATAATAAAATTGGCTGTTGTCTTTTTCCTAACGGCTAACACTCTGTCTTGGAAAATACATCATGCCATTAACAGCTAGCCTATTCATGCCTATTCAAAACACTTTCCAACAGTTTGTCATCAAAAGACAAAGGTAAAAATCTTCATTTTGTTAAAGAGGCTTGTCTCGAAACATTACTGGGCCATCATAAATAATATGTTGGCCAACTTACTGAAAAGACAAAGATGCTGCATCGTAATTGGACCAGAATATTATTTGAGGTATTGGCGACAGGTTGGGAGTGAGATATCAAGCCGTCATAATTTAAGTAATATCCATCTGTTAGCCATAATAATAGAGTGAACCATTATCTTCATCATAACAGCTAACCCACTATCTAAAAAAAAATCATGCTATTAACAGCTAGCTAACTTCTTGACTGTTCAAATACTTTCCATCAGTTTGTCGGCAAAATTATATCACATATATATATTAATATCTGTCACATGGTGTAGGAAAAATGTTGAGCGATGAGGGTTTTCAGCAGGAAATGACCATACGAAGAGCGCGTATTAATGCCTGTTGGCTGCATGGGGTTGGGTTAGATGAAATTTTGAGGGGCGGTACAAAAAATTGTTAGGTGGATTTTCTGATGGGATACCCGACTAGGGTCCAGACACTGTCGGCAGGTAGTTTCTATAATTAATTATAATGATGCTGAACTGAGGGCGTGGCTGGCCATTCGGCTGTACTTTGGTGAAATCCGTACCCCGAAATGCCCGAAGGAAGTGCTTAAATAAAAGACACGAATAAAACACTCGCACAAACAATTACATCATATTACATGACAACTGATGCGGGTTATGGCCTGCAAGCCCACCAGATAGGATACAGAGAGAAAAATGTGTGAATGACCATTGTAAATTTATGTGGAAATTATACTTCCCCAGGCGATAGAAGTCCTGGGGATTTAAGGGGTAGTGACTTCTGGTGGGAATTAAATGAAAACTTTTCCATGAATGATGTTACTATTGAAAACTACATGGTGCGGTGCACTAAAGTTGAGGTCACCCTGAGCGCGCATGCGATGTGATCGACCCTTTGAGGCACTTGAGAGCACCCTTTGTGGCGAGCTTACACGGAAGGGAACAATAGCGGCACGCAGATCGACTGCACAACTTTCTGCTTGCCTGTTAAACTTGCAACGGATAAATGACACAAACACTTGCATGAGACAATAACAAAATAAATACATAACATTACCTTAAATAAAAATAGCTCCAATTTGAGCTCGAATGGCAAGAAACGAAGGTGAAATAACGCAGGTTACAAATGCGTGAATTAAAGAATTATAATAAAACACTTAAATGCTGTTAGGGGCATCATTGAACGTTGAAACTCTTAGGGTGTCTATAATTTTGCTTTTAAGATTTGCCTTTCAATAGCCCTACAAATTATGTGTGCTGGGTCTGCAATAACACACCACTTCACCCATTAGCTTGTGGAGGGGAGGTTGGAAGGGCATTAAGCTGCACTGCTCTTCACTTTCATGCACTACACTGCACTGCACTCGGCACTTGCTGTGCACTGGATACATGCTGGTACTGGTTGGTGCCGTGGACATGTGGCATGGAAAATGGTCTGAGAGGCAGGATACCATCCGGCATCAAATGCCTCCCTTCTGCTGAGACTGTAAGCGAGATGTCCGTTATAATGTACCGCAGGGGCAGCATGTGGTCCCACAACGTCTGGGTCATACAGTGTACAAGGCCCTGGGGTTGCCTGGACAGTGCTGGCGCGGCTGCTGCTGGTGCTGTTCCAGATGGGGGCAGCCTGCTGTGGTGTGCGACACGGTGGCATCACCGCATGTCAGGCATGCCCGCACTGGCAGGCGTCTCCTTCGTGAGCAAAGAGGGAAGGCGAGCTGACTGTCTCGCTGCCCTCACTGCTGCTGTCACTACTCCTGCTGTTGTTGCTACTGCTTCGCTGACCCCATTGCTGCCGGTAGCGACACATACTGGCAGAGTGAGCAATGGGGGTTTATCACCAGGGGTCGACTCCTCGGCTGGCCTGGTGCATCACCCTCTCGAAGTGGTGGATATCTCCAGAATCTGTCCTGATGCCCTCGACAGTGCTGCATGAGGTCCCAGGATGTCATCTGTAGCGCATGATATGAGGGAGGTGGAGGCCTCCATCGAGGTGGACATTGCAATGCAAGATCTAACAGGGACAGGCCTTGTTCCTGCTTAATATTGCCCTTGCTGTGTGAACTCCTGCGATGAAGTTGCTGCGGGAACAGCGATGCTGGTGGCGCCATGCAGCTCACGATGTTAAGGTTCCAGCCTCCGCGATTCCTGGTTGGCGCCTGGATGCGATTCGTCGTCGAGTTGGCAGGCCTTTGCAGACGCTCCTCCGAGGGAGGTGCAAATGCTCCTTCCTCCTGCGTAGGTCGTCGGCAGACATTGTCGTCGGTGTCGCATTCATAAGGCAACTTGGCACCTGATATGGCATTGTCGTCATCACCTTGTGTTAGGTGGCAGTCGTCCTGGAGCACCTTGACACTCTCTGCCATGCCAGATCAGGTAGGTGGTGGGTCCAATGGCTCGTAATGCAATATAACGTGAGACCTGCTCTATTTGCCGCAAATCCTGCACAGAAGTCCCTGTGGGCGGAGAACTCTGGATGTGCATGGATGTAGACGTGCTGTCCGGGTCATAGACGAGGTGGTGAACATGTGGTGGTTGGCAGACACTGCGCAATGTAGCCTCGCTGGTGCATGTGTACCTCATAGTGTCCCATCTCACGCTGTTCACATCGGGCATCGCTGTTGACTGGGTCACCACTGTCTCCTGCCCATGAGCAATCAAACTCACCAGACAGGGTGAGGTTGTGGCCTAGCAGAACATAAGCAGGTGACTTTCCTGTGGTGGCATTGATGTGCTGCCGGTGGGTGAAGAGGGCGATAGGCAGATGGTTGGCCCAGGTGGTCTTGAGCTTCTGGTTGCAGTGCTCCATGGGGTTGGCACGAGGGTGGTAGATTGCTGTCTTCAGGTGTCACACTCTCCAATGGGTACACATCTCGCGACATTTCCCGCCAGTGAATTGCATGCCATTTTCGGTAAGCAGGTTCTGTGGATATTCCCACCTGGGAAAGAAGTCTGTCTGCAGGACCTTGTTGACTCTCGTGGCTCGTGTGCTGCTTACAGGATATGCCTCGACCCACATGGAGAAGTATTTGATGACCACCACAATGAACCTCTTCCCCTCAGATGACCTGGGGTTGAGAATCATGAGGTCGAGGGACACCATCTCGAAGGGCTTTGTGGACAGTCGGGGCTGTTGTAAGCTTGAAGAAGCAATGCCCACTAGATCAGCTTGCTGCATGCCTCGTGCATGGTGTAGAGCCAGTCTAAGCAGTGGTTGTTGGTGCGAAGCTGAAGTGCTGGTACTCCAAGTAGGCTCGGTATTCCTTGATTGACCATACCATGACTAAGCATTCATGTTAGTAGATGTTGTATCTCTGTTCAGTCAGTCCGAATGTGGTACTAGTGAAGTCGATGATGTGACGATCCTCATTGTCGCTGCACTGGTAGAGCACTGCACTCAGTACTTCTTCGCTATCATCGGTCTGCAGGTAGAGGTGTTTTGTGAAATCGCACCTCGCCAAGGTCGGGCACACTCGAAAATGATACTTGATTTGGCTGGGAGGCATCGTTGGTGTGGCCATTCCATTGAAACCACCGCTGGGTTGACAGCAGGTCGGTGAGTGGTGGGGTGATGATGGGAAATTCCTGGATGTGCTCCCAGAGCTAGTTTATCAGCCAAAATAACCTCCGGAGCAGCTTGCACATACTTGGTGGCGAGTACTCGTCAATCAGTTGCAGTTGTTCGGTGTTGGGTTTGTTGCTTTCCTCGTCGATGACATGCCCCAGGAAGTCTATGCTGGTCTTTTCGAGGTGGCATTTTACAGTTGCGAACATAAGGCCATTGACACCCAACCTCTCGAGCACAAGTGACAGGTGGTGTGAGAGCTACTCCCAACTTGCTGACCATATCACCACAATGTCCAGGTAGAGGAGTGTGAACTCGCAAGAACACTTCGTACCCTAAGCTGCAGTGCATTCAAATACATTATGGAGGTAGGCTGCAGAGATCAAGTTCGGTTGTAAACAGTCTTATGTTTTAGTAGATTGGGTTTACTAACCTGAAATATAGGGTCGTGCGGCAGTTTTCCTAAAATCGTTTGTCTTAAAGCCATTATTGGAGGTTTCTTTACTCTGAATTCGTGTGTTCTAAAATAGTTCATTAAAAAATACATTTACTTCAAAATAGTTTATGGTAAAGTTGATTGTCCTAAAAGCATTTGTCCTAAAATATGTTGTCCTAAAGTTGTTTGACCTAAATTACATTTTCTGTAAAACCATTTACCCTAAAAGGGTTTGTCCTAAAACAGTTGTCCTTTAATCCCCTCGTTTAAAGTTAAACTATGTTACACCAAAATAATAAAATATATGCTTGTGGTAAGAACACCTCTAGCATTCAGTAAGAGATCTTGCAACTCTATCTGGGAGGTCTTGTCGCCTATAGTTACGCTAATTGCCATAGCGCCACTTGACATTTGGTGGAAGCTTGCTGGGTTTACAATTGACGCGGTCGGTTACCAGAGTTGGAATGTAATGATTATGGATTTGCCCGGCGCCACAGCTCCGCGGTGAGCTGATGAGATTTTTGGGTCGTTTGGCCGACGGCCCAGGGGTTCTCTGGTAACACACCGTCAGATATTATGAAATTGCGAGCTGTATGGCCGCTGCGCACGCCTGAATTAATAACGCACTCAAGTTTTATATGTATATAATTATTTTATTGAACACTTTGATCGAACACGTGGTGACCGCGTGGTCATATAAACACACTGCTGGATTATAATTACTTAAGGCGCGTGACGCTGCTCTCTCCGAGGAGAGATGTAACATAAAAATACTAGTTGCTTCGTGAATGATATGATGATGCGATTGCTGAGTGAGGTTGCAGCCTGAGAGGCTGGTACCGAGGTTCTTGTGAAACGAGAGACTTACCACGTCCGCTCGCGCCGAAGTGATGTTGCCTACTAGACTGCGCAATGCATCGGCTCGCGCCACCTAAGCACGGCCGACACCTGGCGGTGGAGAGATGAAACAAATGCGACTTAAAATGCTAATGAGATGTAAACATGATATACCTTATATAAACATAATTAAACACAATTTACATAATAAAACACAATTACCCTTGTATTTACATAATAAAACACCATTATATTAATATTAAATATAAGTATTGACTCGTAGCAGCCACTGCATTGCCAACTTGAAAATGTCACATGTCCCTGGCTGGCTATGTATGTGATGACTGTTTTGACACACGATAATTATGGTATACATCAATACTGAATAAATACTAAACACTAATGCACTCGTGCCCACAAGCCTGTCGGTGTGGTGCGTCTGGTGTGGGCACACTGCGGCAGTCAGTGGGCAAAAGGACTCGTGAACGTGCAGTTCACGTCACAATAGTAATATTAAGTGTTAAATTATGCGTTATTTCATGTGCAGAAGAATTCTTGGTGTGTCTCCTTATTTAATGGTTTCCAAAGAAACTTCGCAGTTTGTGTGCGTTTTTGGGATAAATTGTTACATTTTATATCTTAAGTGGATCTTGTGAGGCGGCAATATAAAATATAGTATTTTCTTTTAACGCTTAAGGAAATCCCAACAATGCACATGACCTGCATACAGAATATAAGAAACTTTAATTTTTTTCTGTGCACATCACAACACATTATTTAAGCTTACGTTTTATATTGTAAACCCAGCTTTAACTGTTTTTATCTGCCACTGTGTATTTCAATAAAGAAACTAATGTTGTCTGAGTGGTCAGGGATAGTAATGTGGACGTCGTCTGGCGACTATGTTAAGAAAAGTCAGAATATTACACAATATTCCTATTTCGAATAGAATGGGCGCCAGCTCAGTGGATGAGCAAAAAGTCAAAGTCCTCAGGATTGTGGGCTGAACGACAACTTGGCTGTATCCCCTGACACACACAGTACACATTTACAGGAAAATGTAATATATAGCCGGGGTATTCAGGCTCCCCAGCATGCCTTAGTATTACCGTTTTACCTTATAAATGAAGGACACCTCCTTGAGTTATCGATGACTTCCTGGATAGGGTCAGGTCCCGAAATACAGCACTAAATGAGAACTCGCAGGTTTCGGTTAACTCAAGTAAATTTTATTGCCGAATAGTGTAAACAATTACATGTATACAATGTAAATTAAAGCCGACCTGACTCACAAGGCCTACCAGTGGCCGTTGCTATACAAAATAGCCAAGAATGGCACGAAAACTTACAAGAGTAATTAAACCTCCAGGGTTGGTAAATTGAGCTGAGGAAGGGGTGCTGCGAACACGGGGAAGACTGTTGGTAAATTAAATAAATGTTCCAGTAAACTATGTTAACCTATTGCAGTTAAGTTTTCAGAACAAAGTATGAAATTGCCCTGGATGTGTTGCACGTGCAGCACCTAAGACCGGTGGAATCAGACTGCCGAGAGTAGTGCGGGTGAACTGTGTCCTCGCCGAGAGCTCGTGCCATCCCGCTAGGTATCTAGTTGACTAACCTCATTACATAAACACTTAAAACATATTGACAATAGGACCCTACAACGTTCGGGATGGATGTCCCTTAGCTTGAGGAGAGTTCAGAGTTCTTTCTTAGGCACTAATTTAATTACAAAACATGATTATGTGGTGCCTTGCAGAGCATGTGGGAAATTTAGGTCTGTTAACTTTGGGGCACTCTACGACTGGAATGGCCAGGTTGAAAGAAAGACATTTTTTCCCCCACATCATTAATTGGCTTTATTAGATACACAATTGCACCAGGAAAATTATGTAGAACACTTCAAATACCCTAGTATTGCTACTCTACACATCATTAAATATGCAAGTGGTATGCAATTTTCTGCGATTACTTCGCAATTCCCTAAGGGTTAATTTCACGACCATTTGCCCGTGGGCGATAAATTCTAATGCTATTTAATATACATTCTAACACTTTATTCCTATCCTAATTACACAGATCTGTCTTGGGACACCACAGGCACTCGATTGGATCACTCGGTATCGGGTCTTGACCCATTCCCAAGTGAACGATGCGGACACGCATCGCGACGCACGACGTCAGTGTTCTGCGGGCTGCACTGGTGCTGCGACTGTGGGCCGATGACGTGATGACAGTGGCCATGTCAGAACACGTAGGAGTGGTCCACATCAACATACATAATGAGAGTACATTATTTTTGATTCGAATATTTATCAGCGTGTTATAAACAAGTTATCTGTACCTGTTAATTGGCAAATATGTTTTTGTGCATCTGTATGTATACAGGTACAGAAAATAGTAATATGTATTAAAGTTTTAGGCATAAAACACTAATGTTACAAAGAAAAAGAATATAATTTCCATTTGCAAAACAACTATATATCCTACATTGAAGACAAAATATTAGTTTTTGAAATGTATTATTATTATTATTATTATTATTATGTAAATCAGAGTTACAGTAAAATCACACACTTCAGGAGAAAATAATTAATTTAAGAGTTACTCTTTAATATATTTAATACATCTATAAGTTCTATAAATGTCAATGGCGAGGAAATACCAGTACGTATTCTCGTTTCATTTAGATATATGGCAAATCAAGGTTCCACAGTCTAAGTTTTAATTCCAAATCTGTGTGCCTAAAAATGCCTGTGCATGTTTAACGAAGTCGAAGCTTACTAGATATTAAAATACATGAAAGTTAAATATGAACTACCTAAAATTAAGCAGCCAGCAAAACCAAACGAAGACTCTTTTCGCTTGGTAACTACCTATTCTTAGAAATCGGACTGTGTAGTGCCGCACTGAAGTGAAGTTACATGCGTCTTCCGAACATAGTAGTGTGAAAAGTATGATGATTGAAGGTTTATAGAAAAAATTGGCGATGCAAAAAAAAAGTGACTTTGTCTTCTGACTTTTACTGATAGGGCATTGCTCCATACGCGGTGTTGTGTGTGCGATTGATATTTGCAGGATGCGCGCTCTACACATCCTTATTGGACATGTATCGTTCTCGTGTTTTTATAACTGAGTATTTTAGTACAGACATCTTGAAGATGCTGGATCGCGTAGGCTACAACTTTAAAGTACACAATTCAAACTACAAGATCTTAAACTAAGCGAAGTAAATTCTGAGCATTGTCGTCTTCCAATGTTTTTGTTATCGTTTTCATCTGTACTTGCAGCGATGTGTTACTCAAAAGTATTATGTATATAACCGTTGTATAAAGGATACCAGGAATTATTTAATCGCTCTTTTTATGTGTATTGTATTGCTGATAGGAACGAAGCATCTACGATTAGGTGAATAATAAACTTTAGTTACATACAGTATTGTTTGGAGTATTCAAAACTTCGTCTAACATTTCCCCATGTTATTTAAAACAACAAGAGAGTTCTTTCAAAATCACTTTGTAAATTTGAAAAATATCGCAATACCAAACTATTTCTCCTACAGATCCTTTAATTTTTAAATTTCTATTAATGTCATATGTTATAAATAATTATGATGTTATGTGACTGTGAGGTCATGTGCTGGTTTTAATTGTGTTACACCTAGTGTTTTATTTGTGGTAGACTTCAAAAGCATGATATAAATAATTGTATTATAAATTAAGGATATTTAAGAAAATGATAATATAAGATTCATGACCATCATAACACTACTACTTCTTGTATTAGTAGCACACAGAGCTTTGTAAAAATCAAGAAAGCTAAGATTAAAAATTACCTGGTGTTGTATGAGTGTGAGGAATCATCTTTTCGTACAATAGCATTGATACAAAAGTGAAGACAAACATTTTAGCGTCTTTCGTTATTTTAATACATTGTGGAAACCCAAATTTATGGGAAAAACAAACATTCTTGGATAACCTATTATTAGCATCACATTTATGTAATATGTAACATTTGGTTATTGGCATATTTGTACGGATGTTTTCCACTGTAGTAGCAACTCTCTGTACTACATTTCCCCGTATTCGTAATGTATGCATGAATGCCATGTTGCATTTTGGAACAAAACTAGACTCGTAAACTTCACGTAATGAGCATAAGATTAAAAATTGAAGCTCTGGTGTAATATGTTGGTGCGCACATACTCACTTGTACGCACATAAGGGATAATGTAAGGACCGCTTCTCGACTCGCAGCTTTCCTGGGTGGAGACTGTGATTTACATATACCTAAATGTGAAGACATAGGTCCCTCTATTATCTATATACATTTCTATTGATATGAATTATCTTAATGTTTAAATACAAAATTTTCCATTTTAGAAAACATATTTTTTATTCTTAATTAACATTGAAATTACGGAAAATATAAGGGCATCATAAAAAGGATAATGTCTACAATGCTGGTTTCGTCGGTATTCATTTAAATATTATAGCTTAGGAGAGTCGCACAATAACCAGGTATGAGTCTGTGAGTTTTTTTTAACTCCTGAATATTGTCTAACTAACCACGATCGAAATTAATACTAAATATTATTTACCCATAAAAAGTATTGTTTCTGAAAAACAATACAATATTTTCACTTGCGTTATACAATATGTATCTAAACCATACTCACATATATTGATAGGCTATTCCTGAAGTGGAAATAGAAAGATTGAGATGGGCAACCCATGGTCCAGGTCAAATAGCAAGAGCGGTAGATGCTTCTAAAGTTTGAAAAAAATGTATCATTTATTGCCATATTTAGGAAACTTCTTGTGGGACAGAAACAAAGTAATGGTTACTAATTATTTAAAACAAAATAAGTAATGAAGTTCATATCGTGTACTTGTACCCACCCCCACCATGCTGAAAGGAGGTGTTGCTACCCTTATTTATGCAAAAATAATAAAAATGTTACAGGAAAAATCCTTCATTTTGCACAAATTGTCTAACTCTCGGCCATATCGAGTAGAAAATACATGTTTAATTTCCCATATAAGTATTACTGTCTGCTAGGTAGGCAACCAGCACTCTGTGCCATTATGTAATGGAATGAATTTACCGAAACTGTGTGTGTTTGCTTATATTAATAATTTACACAAATAAAAGTTCGCTGGGATGTACTCAATGTTAGGAATAATTACATCAGAAAATAAATTGAAGTTCTTGCACTAAGAGTTTGATGTCGTACCAACACAAGAAACTTTACAACAAGTGCTCAAATGGCGGTCTCAAAAGTAATGGCAACAATTACTTAGGCGTATGAAATACTGGCATACCCTTTCGAAAACACCTAGTGTTTTTGAACCTTGTCACAGGCAGCCATAACCCATGTTAACAGATCTACCTCCGATGCGATGAGTGTGTCGTTCACCAGAGCCTTGATGAACCCCGAAAGAAAAAAGTATATTTACGTTAGGTCAGGAGAGCATGCTGGCCACGCAACATGTCCACCTGTCCCAATCCAAAGTGTTGGAAATCCCATGTTGAGGTGACCATGTACAGCTGTTGTGGAATGTGGAGGGGCGCCATCGTGTTGAAGCTACATATGTTGCTGGACTGCAAGCAGCAAAAGCTCGAGGAAATCGTGCAACGTAAACTGCAAGAATTGGCAGTACATGTGCCCAGTCAATCGTTGCAACATCAAGTATGGCCCTGGTAATCCTCCGTCAGTTGGTTGATGAGTTGCCACTTACTTACTGTTTCACTTTTACACTGAAGAGCCAAAAAAAACTGTTACACCTACCTAATATTGTGTAGGGCCCCGGCGAGCACGCAGAAGTGCCGCAAGACGACATGGCATGGACTCGACTAATGTCTGAAGGTGTGCAGAAGGCAATTTACACCATGAATCCTGCAAGGCAGTCCACAAATTCATAGGAGTGCGAGGCGGTGGAGATCTCTTCTGAACAGCACTTTCCAAGGCATCGCAAATATGCTCAATAATGTTCATGTCTGGTGATTTAGGTGGCCGATGGAAGTGTCTAAAGTCAGAAGAGTGTTCTTGGTGCCAATCGGTAGCAACTCTCGATGTGTGGGGTGTCGCATTGTCCTGCTGAAATTGTCCACGTCCGTCGGAATGCACAATGGACATGAATGGGTGCAGGTGGTCGGACAGGATGCTTATGTATCTGTCACCTGTCAGAATCGTATCTAGACGTATCAGGGATCCCATTTCACGCCAACTGCACACGCCCCATACCATTACAGAGTCTCCACCATCTTGAACTGTCCCCTGTTGACATGTAGGGTCCATGGACTTATGAGTATATCTCCATACCCGTACACGTCCATCCATCCGATACAATTGGAAACGAGACTCGACAGACCAGGCAACGTGTTTCCAATCATCAACAGTCCAATGGCGGTGTTGGCGGACCCAGGCGAGGCGTAAAGCTTTGTGTCGTACAGTCAACCACGGTACACGAGTGGGCCTTCAGCTCCGAAAACCCATATCAATGATGGTCCGTTGAATAGTTCGCATGCTGGCACTTGTTGATACCCCAGCATCGAAATCTGCGCCAATTTGAGAAAGGGTAACACGTCTGTCACGTTTAATGATTCTCGTCAGTCGTCGTTTGGCCCATTCGTTCACGATATTTTTCCGGCCTTAGCGATGTCAAAGATTTGATGTTTTACAGGATTCCCGATATTCATGGTACACTCGTGAAATGGTCGTACGTGAAAATCCAAATTTTATCTCTACCTTGGAGATGCTATGTCACATCTCTCGTGCGCCGACTATAACACCACGTTCAAACTCACTTATATCTTGATAACCTGCCAGTGTAGCAGCAGTAACCAATCTAGTAACTTTGCCAGACATTTGTAGTCTTATATAGGCATTGCCGACCGCATCGCGTTACTCTGATTGGTTCCATACCTCTGTTATTTGCATACACACGACTATATCAGTTATTTTGGCTCTCCAATGTGTAACTGATGACGAGACTGTCGGCCGTCTCGTACTTCTGAATTATGCTACAGAAATGCGGGTGATACTACGAAGGATGCCCTACAATGAATTGACACTGATTTCAGTTGGTTGTGCGGTTTATTCATTGTCCTTGCTATAGTTGAATAATGTGTGAATGAAGCATGGTAATGGACTTCGCACTTAAACGGTGAAAAACACGTGGTCTTAAATTGAGACGCGATTGCGTTAAACTTTCCGGTGAGAGGGTGGTTGGCACTCCCCTCAGTACATTAAAATAACACAAATGTTCTGGTTGACTAATATATAACTATTGTAGTGAAAATTATAGTAGCCTAAATGAGGGTACTGATGGGGCTCGCGGAGCGGGCGACCGACGCCGTTGGTCTTGTTCAGGTGCTGAGACGAACTGGGGTGAGTCATGTCCGCTGTCGCCACAAGTGATGACAACTGACACCAAACACAGAACGATGAAACATTACATGTACACTCTGTGATGTGATTATGATTATGAAAAATTGTACAAATTAAATTAAACACATTGGTGACATTCCCGTTTATTAACCAATGTCCGTTAATGTTAAAGTTGCGAAATGGACGGGGAATGTGACCACACTAAATTATTTCTTACAATTTGGAGGCCTTTATAGGCAATCTCTATTTTAAAAAAACATAATTACTGTTATACAAATACACATTAAATAAGTTATTGCAATTTCTCATAAAAGTGTTTTAATTTCACTTCCGATGATGCATTGAATTACTCTGGCTACAGCATTGCCATGAGGCTGTCTCCTAAAGGGATGGATAAACCCACCTGGGTAAAGGGGTGTGGAATGCCATACTTGATTGCCATTTATACAATGAAACACACCCCCGGCTGTAGCCATTAATGTGGTGACTGTGTTCAATATGTTTATAAAAATGCTGTGCAATACTGGACGACACTTTGGGGCACTTAACTCTTCAGCTCTGGCCTACCAGCCAATTAGCGTGACTCGGTGATGCGTTGCGTCGTATTCAGCCGTGCGAGCTGCGAGGACGCAACGATCAATTCCCAGTGCACCCAACAGCTGTGGCTTTGGGGTAAACACCGTTTCGGATCACCTACCCACTTATTAAAATAGTTGCCTCTTGTAATAATTGAGTAGGGAGTTATCTTGCATTGCGTAATCCTTGTCGGCAAGAAGGTGCAAGTTCCGTTCTTGTCGACCCGCACTGCGCACTCTTGGCCTGATGGGGTTGGTGCGGCCCGGTGTAGCTGTTGTAGTTGTGACTGTGGCAGTCAGAGTGGGCACAAGGAACTCGTGGACGCGTGGTTCATGTAAACATGCCATACAGTGGAATGGGACATACCCATTCCGTGCGCAATGGTGTGAGTGCTTGTCAACGGGTTTTCCTCCACAACATTTAGCACTTCTTATACCACATTTGGTGTACAGACATTCCTCGGGTGACCAGAACCACCTCGTTCCTTAAATGTGCGTGTTCCATGCAGTCTCCGAGTGACAGTGGTGAAGTTCTCGTGATGAGGTTGCCGCCGCGATGGAAACCTCTCATGGCAGAATCGTGCAGCAGCTCGTGCATTACCTTTGACTTGTCCGTAAAGCAGAACCATGTCTGTCATTTCAGAGTTCGTAAATGTCGCCATGTCAACTTGTAGTATAATGCAATGTGCAGTGGAGTGTGAGTTTTTATTATACAATCCTCTGCTCTGTCAGGAAGGGTAACTACTGTACTGATAACGAGAGGGGGCAACGGCCATGACACACGCCAATATTCCGCGCTTCTTAGAAGCCCCTTTAGATGAAAGAAGTAACGGTTCAGGTCCGCCACAAATCATCTGGTTATAGTGCCCACACACCCTACAGCACGGCACTGTCTGGCAGGTAGACTGGCATGCAGTAACACTTCTCTGTGAAATCAAACATGTAATTTTTACTCGAAAAGGCCTAGATTTATACCATTTGGGCAAAAATATATTTATGTTGGTATTTTGCCAGCATTTCATAATCTGTCGTCAAAAATAGGGGATTTTTCCTGTAACTTTTTTTTGTATGAATTAGGGTGGCAACACCTCTTTTCAGTGTGATGGGGATGGGTTACATGTAAACGACATTAACTTTATTAGTGATTACATTTTAAATAATTAGTAACCGTTAATTTATTTTTGTCCCGCAAGCTTTGCTAAATATGACCACAAATTATAATTTTTTCTCAAACTTTGGAAGCGTCTACCGTTCTTGCTGTTTGACCTGGACCGTGAGTTGCCTATCTCAATATTTCCATTTCCACCTCAGGAATAACCTCAAAATGTGTGGGTATGTTTAAGATACACGTTGTATAATTTGCTGCATTGTTCTTTGAGCTATTATTAAATTTAATCCTGTCAACTATGAAGTGAAACTTGCATAGTTAGTGGATTGTGATAAGTATGTATGATTAAATATCAGTGCATACAATTTTCATACATGCTTTCTGTGTTTTTATTTCGTTTGTAAAATGTGTATTGTTGTGATTTTGTTATTTTTTTCTTCTGTAACGATTATGATGATGTTTCTCGTCTTATGCTCTATAGTGTCTGTGCTATATGTGCATAAAATGTAAAATCTTATCAGAAAAATTTATATTATAAAATGGCATACAATTTGTGCAGCATTTTTTGTTCTGGTTAACGTAAGTAGTTGCAAGAGATAACTTATTATTTGCGGCACTCACTGAATTACAACCGTGTTCGAGCTAATTAAATATTAATTATATTTTTATTGCTTAATATAACATTGATATTGTAATTATATTGTATGGTAGCAAATTGTATTATTTTTCTCCCTTTGTGTATTGCTCCCCAAAATTTTGTTTTAAATGTTAAATTTTCTTCAATAACAGGAGAATTTATTTCAAATACAAAACTCTTTACAATTTGCCCATGTTTTATTTTAGTAAACATTTTAATGTTTTGCGACTAAATTATTATTTTCTTTTGGTTCAGCTGAAATAAGCAATACGTAACCATTTTTAACAATCATGCGTGACTCGTTCCAGACTAGTCTATTGGGATAATTTAGAAGCTTGCGTTTTCTGGTCACGTCGTTACAATTATCTCACCGGGGCAACATTCCCAAACAATTAGTCACTTCTATATTGAGATCAGACACTCTACGGAAACCTCGTGCTCGTGGCATCGCGGTAAACACTAACTAATTGCATGTTTATAGCAGCGTGGCAACGGGAGACTTCCCTAATAGTCAGATCCAAAATTGATTAATTGCAGTGCCAGATGAAAAGCCACAAAATACAGAGGAATAATCATATTTAAAACCTAACATTTCGGCCATTTTTGTGCAAGGAAGAATACAAATAGTGTGGCTAGCGAAGTGCAGTTGTGGGTGACAACTGGCTGCTACCTTTCGAGAAGAAGAAGTGATGGCATACAACGAGAAAACAGGAAAGTGGAAGTATCTGGAGGAAGCTCTCAGGTCATCTGCAAAGTTCATCACCAATATTTCCCACGCGTGAAAAGCCGGATTATGCCGTGCAGAAATCGAGTCCATAACATTAGAGAGAACAGTAACATTAGAGAGACCAGTGACATTAGAGAGGCCAGTAACATTAGAGAGGTCAGTAACATTGAAGAGGCTGGTAACATTAGAGAGGCCGGTAACATTAGAGAGGCCAGTAACATTGGAGAGGCAAGTAACATTAGAGGCAAGTAACATTAGAGAGGCCGGTAACATTAGAGAGGCCGGTAATATTAGAGAGGCCAGTAACATTAGAGAGGCCAGTAACATTAGAGAGGCCAGTAACATTAGAGAGGCTGGTAACATTAGAGAGACTGGTAACATTAGAGAGGCCGGTAACATTAGAGAGGCTGGTAACATTAGAGAGGCTGGTAACATTAGAGAGGCCGGTAACATTAGAGAGGCCAGTAACATTGGAGAGGCAAGTAACATTAGAGGCAAGTAACATTAGAGAGGCCGGTAACATTAGAGAGGCCGGTAATATTAGAGAGGCCAGTAACATTAGAGAGGCCAGTAACATTAGAGAGGACAGTAACATTAGAGAGACTGGTAACATTAGAGAGGCCGGTAACATTAGAGAGGCTGGTAACATTAGAGAGGCTGGTAACATTAGAGAGGCCAGTAACATTAGAGAGGCCAGTAACATTGGAGAGGCAAGTAACATTAGAGGCAAGTAACATTAGAGAGGCCGGTAACATTAGAGAGGCCGGTAACATTAGAGAGGCCGGTAACATTAGAGAGGCCAGTAACATTAGAGAGGCCAGTAACATTAGAGAGGCCAGTAACATTGGAGAGGCTAGTAACATTAGAGGCAAGTAACATTAGAGAGGCCGGTAACATTAGAGAGGCCGGTAACATTAGAGAGGCCAGTAACATTAGAGAGGCCAGTAACATTAGAGAGGCCAGTAACATTGGAGAGGCTAGTAACATTAGAGGCAAGTAACATTAGAGAGGCCGGTAACATTAGAGAGGCCGGTAACATTAGAGAGGCCAGTAACATTAGAGAGGCCAGTAACATTAGAGAGGCCAGTAACATTGGAGAGGCCAGTAACATTAGAGGCAAGTAACATTAGAGAGGCCGGTAACATTAGAGAGGCCGGTAACATTAGAGAGGCCAGTAACATTAGAGAGGCCAGTAACATTAGAGAGGTCAGCAAATTGTCGAATAACCGGTTCCCCAGTTGGTACTGTACATAAAAAATACATAATTAATCATGTTCACTTTTACATGATATGGGTTTTTCTAACTAGTAAAACACCGATAAATTTCAGTGTAAAAATTATGATATCTTTTTATTCCAGTCAGGGCTAAGAGATGATGCCGGAACGCAACTTATATCGCGAATTAATTCATCGAGTCGAAATAACAGAATAATAATCAGAAGATAAACTTTAAGATGGGATGATGGAAGACAGAAGAGTTTTATCCTTCATGGTACATAAAATGAAATAGTCTTCCCATTTTCTACAAAACTTAATAGTTGCATGCAAGGATGGAAATTATAGTCAAGAAAACTTTTTATTCATATTTTTCCACTTATTTTTAGTTAACAAGTTTTAAAAGATTATTGCATTTGTTGCAACAATTAATAATGTTCGGAATCAAAATTAGTGAGTTGTGTTATGTTGAAATAATATATTAAATTTAAATGTTGATTTACTTACATGTAACTTGAGTTAGGTATTTGTGTATTGTTTCAAATCATAATTAATTTGTAAAAAAAAAAATGTTATTTGTTTACTATCGCTTATGATCATGGTAGTTTTGCAGTATGGTTGGTGCTTCTTCCAAAGATTTCTAGCAATCAAATTACGTAAACAAAATATAATGGTTGATATAATTTTATTTAGCACATTTTATTTAGTACTCGTCCGGTTATTTAGTCCAAAACAGCTCATGCCCACTATTTTTTTTTTTCAAAAGTCTATTGTCTATACAATGGTTATTATTAACTCATAAAGGTTTGGTATACATAATAAAAACTTTTGTGGCATAAGCGAACAAATATTTGAAATAATTTTTTATACAGATGACTGACAATTAACGCATTGTTACATTTCCCCAATTTGCTGAAAAATGGATTATATGCATTTGAAATATTTCACCATTACTGATTTACATCCTTACTATGTGTTGTTGTCATTAACCACATTTTATCCCCCGTGCACAAAGTACAAAAATTCCTTCAGAATCAACAATAATTCTAATTACGCCCCCTCTCCCTACCAATCCAAGAAAACATGTCCAATAAAACTCCAGGATGAAAAATTGGTCCTGGGAAAACGCTCGGGTGGTATACGGACGCATATTTAGTAACAAAATGTTATACTATATACTTTGATTTTATGTCCATTACCCATTTAGAACCAGCGTACACATTTGTGAACATAACGTACGTAAAGGTAATTTTGGTGTGTACTGTACACCCAAAAACTCAATGACAAAAGATTAAGTAAATAATTCGCATGTCGTCTTACTGCTCTAAGTCATAATTGGCTCATATTACTGCAGCCGTACATATAGCCTGCTACTCATTGACCATTACAACGAAAGAAGTGTTGTGTCGACTTAAATAAAGCACGCATCATAACATTTTTTAACGCCTGAAACCGTAAATTAAAGAGGGTCTGAAAAGGATAAAAGAGTAAATGAATGGGGTTTAATTTTTATTATTTTGTCTTCAACCACAAGCAATGGCTCCCCATGCACAAACCAGTGCCACAGTATGGTTTTCAGCCATTAAACTGCAGTAGGTTTGATGTTGACGAATGGATTAAGAGATTCAGGCTTCAAGATCCTGTGCTACTTCGCATTAAAAACACCTTAAACACACCAAAACAGTCTTGGACAAATGCGATGTTTCCTGTTGGAGATAGTTTGAAGACATCATCTAACCTTTTTAAGGAAACCATATCAAAGAGTTAACAATGTTACCTGCATTCCTATGCACACATGCAGTGAGTACAGGTATTCTTACACCCACTGAACGTGGCGTAGTTGCATTACAGAAGAGCACTTGAAGTGTTATTAATAAACGTAATAATGGCAGACCACGTATACACATTTTGAATTACGAGAAAAGCTATAATAATGTAAAATGCTCGGCATGATAAATGTAAAGTGCAGATCGAACGCCCAAGGAAGTATTCGTACAGGACTGATATCCTGTCCTTGTGATTTACGTACAACGTCGCTTTACGTACGTCAGGTTGCTTCGCATGCAGGACGTGTTGCCTACTCCTCAGTCATCACCGCGCTGCAGTGTGTGGTGTGTCAGTTAGTATGGGGCGAAAGCAGAAGGAACCGTCAGTGTCACAACGTGACCAGGTAGTATTACTGCACAAACAAGGCAAAATGTATCGTGAGATTGGAAAAACCCTCAGCATTAGCTTTAATACGGAGAGTTAAATACTTAATAGATACAAACAAACATGGCAAACAGAAAGCCAACCCCAGATGTGGGAGCCCAGAAGTGCACACATGTCGAAGAGCGACGAAGTATTGTGCGTTTTGCGCAGAAGGTCCCGTCCCGCTGTGCTGTACATCGCATCCGAGCACACTTCAAGGACCAACAGAAAGGTTAGTTCTCAAACTATAAGAGATTTATTGCGCAGTGCGCATTTGCACGGCCGAAGAAAATAAAGGCATTTAAGTGAAACAAATAGGAAAAAGCGTCTACAGGCCACGAATGTGTATCGTGATCACAACACGGAATGTTGGAGCACCGTCATGTTCTCCGACGAATCACGGTAAACTCAGTTCGGATCAGATGGGAGCAGGAATGTTTGGCGAAGACCATACACATGCCATGTAACTCAAAACAATATCGCCACGGTAGAGCGCGGAGCTTGCAGCGCGGTGTCTCGGGGGCTGCATGGCTGCGGGCGGTGGGGGGCGGGCTGCCAGTTGTCGATGGTACAGTGGATGCTAAGATATATATATATATATATATATATATATATATATATATATATA
>NQII01001737.1:429779-450328 GCA_002778355.1 Clitarchus hookeri
TGGGAAAGGGGGGGGGGGGACCCACTCCTCCAACGTACTGAAGTAACCACTATAGTCCATTCACGGTTGCTTTTCTGAAGCCTTGCTATAAAGTTATACTTCCAGGATATCCCTCCGCTTCATGCAAACAAAGCTTTGCTAAGTCTACAAAATTACACCAAAGGGACAACACACCACATTCTTGTGCACTGAGTGTAATGACATTTTGCATAACAACAAATTTATTACTAGGCATTACCAACGCACCTATTTTCTCACTGTTTTCACTCTTGTTAGTTATAAGTGAAATATTATAATACATACATAAAATATAAGTGAAAGAGCAATTTAACCAAAATTAAGATACTTTTATGTTAACTACGTGATGAACGTATGTGATGCATTATATATATGTGTATATATAGGAAACAAACAAACATGTCACACTTGGGGTATTTTTTCAAAGGTTTGGGGCAATAAGTGTGAACCAGCAAGAGTCCTGTCCTATGGTCGGGCACCAGAGAGAACCCCTTGATGGCGCCAACCGATCAGCTCGTGCTCCTGTACATTTCTGTAGATTTACGGAAATGTTTACGGAGATGTAGAGTTAATTTACGGAAAGGCACTCCGTGATAATGAATAACGGGAACTAGCTCCGTAAATATAAAATACGGAAGCTCTTCGTATTCTTATGGCTACGATTTTGAGACACGAACAATGCCGATGATACCTGAAGCGTATAAAATCCCATCTTCACAATACTACTTCGTGTAAAATAGTGGTAGGTGAGTGGCAAACCACTCATGGAGTGCCAATTCGTTTATTCATGTTCAAATTCCGCTACAGGACGAAAACTTCTGAATACACAGTGAAACACGCACATAACGAAAATAAAACAGTTTTTTTGTAACCTCGTTTTACAAACAGCAAATATAGTAGGCGCTCTAACACGACTTGAAACTAAGAGAGATGCGTTAGTCACTTTCAAGTAAAACCCATATTTGCGAAATACTTCGTGTAAAGGTGTGGTAGGTGAGTGGTTCGAATAATTGATTCTTGATTTTTCGATTCGAGTTCAAATCTCAAAACAGGACAAAATATTTAAACTATTTTTAATATCTCTGTTATACACAGTGAAATACATTACGGAAATAACATGACTAGAAGCTAAGAGAAACATGGATCGCTCAATATAATTTACTTATTTACATCCTAAATTCCTGTAAAGGCGTGGTACGTGAGTGGGTTATAGTGTTGAGCTGTTAACATATTTTTTATTTCCGAGGTCANTAAATTCCTGTAAAGGCGTGGTACGTGAGTGGGTTATAGTGTTGAGCTGTTAACATATTTTTTATTTCCGAGGTCAAATCCTGCAACCGGACAAGATTTGTCATTTTTTTAATAGTCGTTTTATTCACAGTGAATCACCCACATGACGACAAAACGTTTTTTGTTACCCCTTTTTATAAAGAGCAGGTTTAAAAAAATGAACTTGCAAGATTGTAGGTAAGTTCCGTGAATTCACGGATATTTATGTAAAATTCACGGATAGAGCGTTATTGAAAAAAATATAACGAAGAGGCCGTAATTTAACGCAGATGTGTGGATAATTTGTAACCGGTATTTCCCGTAACTTGACGGGCATTTCTCTAACCGTGATGTGCTTATTTCGCATGGCAGGTACTTTGCACAGCACGGCATCAGTTCGCAGGCTTCCTTGCGACTAACCTGGTTTATGGACTCCTCGAACCCCATTCTACACGGGTTGTTAGTTAATCAACGCCGATGTCATCGATCAAGTTGCAAGTTGTTCACTGGCCACAAGACAAGAGATCAACACAGGCACAGCGCGCACCAACAATTACGTGATTGCAGCATTTGAACTCGGAAATTAATGCGCGGCAGAACGAGTTCAGTTGCGGATTTATGGCGCACTGGTAGACGTAAATCTTCGTTTATACAGGCCACGCTTTCAACGAGCTACACCTATGAAGTTTGTTTGTACAAATATATTTTGCTATGTAACATTTGGTAAGTTAGTTGACCAGTTTCGCATCATTTTAACGTTTTCCCTTGCAAATGATTTCTTTAGAAACGGCAATTTCATTCGTTTTCAAACGTACAGTGAAGAAAAGGAATCATCTGCAACATATAGGTCCTTCCCACTTAGGAAAACAAAAACCTTTCGCTCGGTGCACATGAGAGAATGTTNGAATCATCTGCAACATATAGGTCCTTCCCACTTAGGAAAACAAAAACCTTTCGCTCGGTGCACATGAGAGAATGTTAGAATTGCGTTCAAGAACTTACAAACATATGTAAATAATAATAAAAGAGCTTGAAATGTAATTAATAAAATAAAATTTTTACAAATTTATTCAAGAGTAACGAATTTGTAAGGAAGAAAGATTGTGATATCATAATTTTTCCCAGGAGANAATTTTTACAAATTTATTCAAGAGTAACGAATTTGTAAGGAAGAAAGATTGTGATATCATAATTTTTCCCAGGAGAAAACATAGATTCGATGATATCTAAGTAGATATTGACTATGTCGTTAAGTTCAGTGAGGAGAATTTTTAAGCTGCGTGATATTTTTTATCCCTGGTTCTTGCCATTGAAACTATTTCTAGATTTACAAAAACAACTGTGTGACCTATGAGTGTGATTTACTTAATACAAGGTTCCTTTCTATAGCTCAACATAATTCTGCATTTGTAATGCTGAATTATTTAACAAATGAACCGTCAGTATTGTGAAAGGAATTTCCTTGAAATATGTAGCTGGCATTAGGAGACTTTCACTACCTTGACCACTCTTCGCATTTGAGGAAACCAACGTTTAACATTCAAATGGGTCTTGTAAGGACCTGTATCAGAATTCGATGCACGAGGATATGTTTTTAATTCTCCTAAATGACATGGATATTTATGCTTAGTGGATACCCACACCTGAAAGGTATCATATATTATGGGGTCACAAAAATAATTATGTAAAAGGGAAATACCGCCCGTTGTCACAGTGAACTGCACAGCAAACATTCTAAATTGTGTTGTTGACAACGAAACATTATGCGATCATGATTCTTCTTGCGTTAGGAAGAGGTTCAGAATAATATTTCATCACGCTTTCCATTGCGATGCCCCAATATAACGTACCACGCGACAAAATGTTCCTTGATCAATCTTCGACCTTACCTAAAGAGCCGAAAGTTGCGAGCAGGATTACACCGCCCATAGAGCATCCAAAGGACACCCTGCTGAGTGAAGCATAGAGTGCAGCCTGGAGGTGAGTGTGCGACGACCCGGGTCTGTAGAA
Source organism: Clitarchus hookeri (assembly GCA_002778355.1). Taxonomy (NCBI): domain Eukaryota; kingdom Metazoa; phylum Arthropoda; class Insecta; order Phasmatodea; family Phasmatidae; genus Clitarchus; species Clitarchus hookeri. Next base: position 433,077 of record NQII01001737.1, read on the forward strand.
CGGGTAGGAAGCCATCATGCTTCCGCACATGACCACCTTCAATGCTGCGAAGCACACGAGGGATGGTATCTGAAACCAGGATCGTCATAAGAATGATCTCAGTCTACAGGTAACTTCATCATACGACAGGCAGGATTCGAGCTGCCAGAAAAACTCACCAGGCTCATCCTGAACTTCGAGTTTCTGAACTTGTCGAGGATCAGTCCGACGACGACTCCGATGAAGTAAGGAGCAGCTCTGTTCTCCGCTCTGATGTACATTTCGTGGAAGTACTTTAGTTTGACCACATCTGCCATTGCGCTGTCAAGATAANTCTGTTCTCCGCTCTGATGTACATTTCGTGGAAGTACTTTAGTTTGACCACATCTGCCATTGCGCTGTCAAGATAAATTTGAAGTTATTTCAGAGCAGCGGTAAACCATTACTAAAAATATACATCATTCTGTAGCTACCAATAACTGAATCAATTCTTATGTTTTTAAATTTGAGGATATTTATATTTTATCTGAACATGTTTCAAGACTACTTTATTAACACTGAAAAGAAGGTTTGTTTCAGCAGACAAANTCTGTTCTCCGCTCTGATGTACATTTCGTGGAAGTACTTTAGTTTGACCACATCTGCCATTGCGCTGTCAAGATACATTTGAAGTTATTTCAGAGCAGCGGTAAACCATTACTAAAAATATACATCATTCTGTAGCTACCAATAACTGAATCAATTCTTATGTTTTTAAATTTGAGAATATTTATATTTTATCTGAACATGTTTCAAGACTACTTTATTAACACTGAAAAGAAGGTTTGTTTCAGCAGACAAATTATTTGTTTTCACAGGGTGAAATACATATTTAGCTGCCCAACATATTATTTTGTTGAGTAAACTAAACTTGAAAAGTGACAAAATTAATATTGTTCATGTAATGAAATACATGCTTGAATAAACAAAACCTGCGTGTTGGTCCAAAAAAAAATTAGGACTACCAACCAAATATTTAGTTGAATCAACTGTATGCATTTGTTTGACCAATATTTTGATTACCATCGTTCGAAAATACAGCTCAAGGATTTTCCTTTAATTTTTGTTACAATTAGGATAGTAATAGTATTTGTTAGTGTTTTTAATGATGCTTGATAGTGGTGTAGAAATATTAATATAAAAAGTACGACCGAAAACTAAAAAGGAAGCTGTAAAACTTTAAATATTTATTGGCACACGATGTATAGTATTCCAACTGCATTTATTGAAAAACATTCCGATTTCAGCAGTAGTCATTTTAGCTGAGGTTGCTAGCGTGTACCGCGCTGGTTCAACCGACCCACGTTCCACTTTCGATCGGGCTTTCATTTTTTTTTTTTTCAAATTGACCGAAGATGTTTAAAGTATGTACAGACGAACAAATATTTATTCACACAAACCTAACATTAGAGTTTGAGGCAAACAAATAACAACAACAAAATAATTTTGTTTCAGCAACAAATTATTTCGTAACCCTATGGAAAAAAAAATTTTGTTGCACCCAACAAACTTTGATCGATTCAACAAAACCTTTTCCTCAGAGTGCACGTGCAGTTTAAGTGAATGCATTNTCAGCAGTAGTCATTTTAGCTGAGGTTGCTAGCGTGTACCGCGCTGGTTCAACCGACCCACGTTCCACTTTCGATGGGGCTTTCATTTTTTTTTTTTTTTTCAAATTGACCGAAGATGTTTAAAGTATGTACAGACGAACAAATATTTATTCACACAAACCTAACATTAGAGTTTGAGGCAAACAAATAAGAACAACAAAATAATTTTGTTTCAGCAACAAATTATTTCGTAACCCTATGGAAAAAAAAATTTAGTTGCACCCAACAAACTTTGATCGATTCAACAAAACCTTTTCCTCAGAGTGCACGTGCAGTTTAAGTGAATGCATTGATAGTGATTCACCATTAGACGAAAGTTTACAGAAATTAATAATTTACTGGACGTGAAAGATAAAGTGAGGAGTAGAACTAACTCAGGAAATGGTATGAGGAAAGCGTCCTCCCTTCTCCACCAGGTTCTGAGGAACGGCACCAGAACTGACAACGCCGACATCGCAGCCAAGAGGGCGCACCCCCAAAATGGCCGCCGACTGATGACGTAGACCACCAGCAAGCATATCATGAAGAGTTGAGTGTCGACAGACAAGTACCACGTCTGGAGCATGCACTGAAACATAGAACACATGCAAGTCATGAGCTACTGATACAACATGTCTGGAGCAAGCACTGAAACATGTAACACATGCAAGTCATGAGCTACTGATCCAACACGTTTATCAAGAATCTCAAAGTGTGGTCCGATAATGTCATTCTTTCACTTACTTCTTCTTTCACCATCGTAAAAAAAAAACAGATTGTGATCCGAGACTCGTGTGTCGCTAGCATTAATTAAAATGGAGGATTCGTGAAAACTATTNAAAAAAAAAACAGATTGTGATCCGAGACTCGTGTGTCGCTAGCATTAATTAAAATGGAGGATTCGTGAAAACTATTCCTTTCAACATGCCAAGATTGTCTGCCTCAGGGGTGATTGCCCAAGGTGACAAATGAAATCATGGTTAATACGCTGAATAACTGCAACGCTCGTCACACCAGGAGGATATGCCAAAGTGTACGTACAATGCTGTCAGCATGGACGTAGTTGTTGATGTAGAGCAAGTTGGTCCACCAGTTGCTCTGGCAGCGGTCTCTCTCCTGACCTACCACACTCTCCCACAGAGGTCCCGAGCCCATGCGGTAGAACAGTGTGGTGTAGAAGAAAAGTATCATCATGTATATTGGCATCAGTCTGTACAGAGAACAGAGGAGTTCTGTAAGCAATACACCAATTACAACGATCACTGGTTTGTTTTTATTTCGATAGAAAACTTACAATTTTTATGTTCATGTCGAGTGCAACGAAATTCAATGCTCAAAATTTCCATGGGTGTTATAAGAGACCAAAATGAATATGCTTAATTAAATAACCACAAGTCGGAAATTGATTAATGAGGTACTGTTTGACGTGATCAAGAATGAGAATGAAATTATTTCATTTCAATTTGATTTTCAAAGTATAAAAAACAGTGTGGCCTCCTGCTTCAATACAATCTTTACCATCGCCTGTCTTGCACGTTCAAAGGCCCCAGGTATGTGCTGTAGAAAGTAAGCAGATGCAAGTACCCGAGCGACGAGTATCATACACCAGGCTCTTCAAGTTCCCCCACACAAAGAAGTCAAGTGGGGTGAGGTCGGGAGAGAGAGCAGGCCATGCAATGAGTCCACGGCTGCCAATACATTTCTCTGCAGTTCAAATGCTCTCAGTCGTCACGAGAGAATTGAGGAGTTGCATCGTCAGTTAGATACCACAACCGAAGTCGAACATGAAGAGGAACGTCTTCAAGGATCTCAGGCGATGAGATCTCCAGGAACTGAAGATACAGGTTACCGTTAACACGTAATGGTAGAATGAACGCCCAACCAAATTCTCTCCAACAATACCTGCCCGCACACATTTTGACAGAAAATGCTTTTCTTTTTGTGGGAACGGATGAAGCTGGTATAAATGTTTTCATCTGCCCACAGAATTTTCGTTGTGAAACTTGGCTATTCCTTCTCAAGTAAACGATCCTTCGTCACAGCACAGACATTGCACTCTGACGTATGACGTAATGGCATGTTTAACGGAGTAAATAATATGAATGGTTATTTTACAAAAAATTGGTTATGGTCTCTTCTATTGTCCCTCGAAATTTGAGTATTGAATTTTGTTACAGCCAATATATNTTTACAAAAAATTGGTTATGGTCTCTTCTATTGTCCCTCGAAATTTGAGTATTGAATTTTGTTACAGCCAATATATGAGAAAACCATGTAAGTTAGTAAAGTCGTCAAGCTTTGTTCTTACGGTACATTTGAGGAAGAAATGTTTAATAATTTGTTAAATCCTCGAGTACATATTGCCAGAGCCGGACTATTTTGTAATAGGATTTATATGTCCAATATATTTCCATTACAAGTAGATATATAATGTATGTAAACAATACATAATGTAATGATATGTCACAAATAATTGCAATAATAGTTGCACAATTTTAAAATGGTTCTAATTAGTAAAATTAGTAAAAGAGTAATACGTATTTCCCTATAAATCTGGGTATAAAACAAGTAATATCTAAAATAATTTTCAAACAATGAGATGGTAGGGCATGGTTTATAGTTGGCAAAGGAAACTAACATGTGTTAGCTATTCACCAACCCTGGACATCTCGTATGTTCCTTATTGCAACGGCTGTTATAGCTTTACGCATACGATACTAGAAAACATTAAGAGAACTTACTATGAGAATAAAACCAACACTATAATATTCAGTCTACACCATGGTTGCTGGTAAAGTTTGGCCGTTTTACGGATGGTAATATTATCCCGTCGTTCTTTTAAAACCAACTAATGCACCAAAAAATGGTGAGAATGGACAAGCGCTCGTCACAGAAAGCTTCGTTTGCAATCAGAAGTAAACCTCAGTTTCGAACACCGTACGCTGCATGCNATAGTTGGCAAAGGAAACTAACATGTGTTAGCTATTCACCAACCCTGGACATCTCGTATGTTCCTTATTGCAACGGCTGTTATAGCTTTACGCATACGATACTAGAAAACATTAAGAGAACTTACTATGAGAATAAAACCAACACTATAATATTCAGTCTACACCATGGTTGCTGGTAAAGTTTGGCCGTTTGCTGGACGATGCCGCTTGCCTGCGGGCTTTCTCGGGGTACTCCCGCTTACCCCGCCCTTGCATTCCAGCGCCGCTCCATTTTAGGGTTTCATTTCTGTCATGCCCGGGGATGACGGTCACCTACGGGTCCCAGCTGGAAAGACCGTCACTCGGAGGGTGTTGCCTTGCCCTGGGTGCACTCCCCACACGCCATTTGTTTATTTTAGTTGTATTATTATCGTTATTAAAATTAAAAATTGGAGCAGTGCTCTGGTAATAATATAGATATTCAAATAACGGGAACTTTTCTGCAGGCAACATAAGTCATTCTGCACCTCTAACGTTCGCTGTAGGGTTTAATTAAAATACGAATGTGAGAAAGAAAATGTTTTTTTCTTCTGTTAGTTGTGGAATGACAAATCACCAGGATACACAGAACAGAGCGTTGTTCTCCCGTGTGTTCGTGATACCAACATTTCAATATCCCGCAATACTACTGTACGTTAAACAAAGTATATTTGAGAAATTATAATTTTAAGATGTTCTAACGGTATTTTAGTATTAGCGGCGTAAAAATAAAATTAGTCTTAAAGTGTAAGAAAGTGAAATAAAATCTAAGAGGATGCTAATGCACTTGAGTAGCTTCTAACTGTTTTGCTGGCGCTGCTATAAACCCCACAGTAATGTTGACAGTCCGTGCTTAGTGATTTGAAGTACTATAACTGGTACTGCAATGTGTACTCAGTTGTACCTGATGAATAAGTGGAACGGCAATGGAGCAATAATTACAGTGACGCAATAACAATACCTCGTGTCATTATTGTAAAAACAGGAAGGCCCCGCCAAAGTGGAAAGAACACTCATTATCACATATCACTATCTTCTGGGCTAGCACATAACATTTTATGTATATAAAAGTACATTCACATATGGTTCCCAAATAAAAGTATAATATAAGCGAATGTGATAGAATTGTATGGCAGTACACCAGCCTGTCGTTCTATGACAGGCATTCAGTTTGGTTGCCATAACGAAAAGCACCTGTTTTGGATGATTTACAGATGAGAAAAAATAAAATGAAGACGAGGAAAAAAATGGATCAACATTCTAAAATCCACTTCCCCTACTACTCTTTCTCTCTCTCGTTCTCTCTCTCTCTCTCTCTCTCTCTCTCTGTACTATTTCCTCTCAAATTTCCTCGTTTCAGTATCATTCTAAATTTTTTTTGAACTTATCGTGGGGAGAACTCTAAAACAGATTTATCAAATTTGGAGAAATGTCTACCTGACACCGAAGTCAAAGATTACAGAATAAATCGTGGTGTAGCACAGCCTTATAGATTAATATAATTTAGTCGAATCGTTACGATGAAGTGAAATGATGACAAACTTTGCTAGAGGTAATTCACCTGAGAAAGCGGACGATCACCACGACTATCAGAACTCTGGCGGACTTGTGTTTCTGCAGGTGATGTAGCAGGTTGAAGGCGAGAAGTGCTCCGCCCACAACGAAGTAGATATCTACTATTAGAGCTCCGTTTACGAAGAGCGACTTGGCCAAACTTCGAAACAGCTGAAACAGAGAGCAGAGCCAGGAAACTGCAGTGCGTTCGGTAACCTTGTTTCTGTGGGTAGCATTTTCAGTTACTCTAAACATTTAGAACAGAAACACGTATTTGGAGGCACTGTAGGAATTACGCCGAATAGTTATTTAATGAATTACTTGTATTCTAGAACAAATCTATTAACCAAGGAAACATTAGGATAAAGCAGTTACAAAAACCATTTGGCATAACACAAACCGACAAATACGCATTTTTTTAGAGGTGATTGGTAGTCATAAGCCTGAAATAAAATGCATTTAATATCGATTTTCAAGATTTTGCTAAATGCACTCATAATACGTTTGCAAAAACGCTTGAGTTTGAAAATATATATATTTGGGAAAAATATATTTGGTTGTACATTACAAGAGCAGAAAGGTATTTCGCATTAGAATTTTTTTTTTAAGACAAGCGATTGACAAAAATCTTAATTCTATTTAGATGTAATATGTATCTTTACAACATCCACAATACAGCTGGTTTAATCGTTCTATCACATACGTTTGCTTGGCCTAATTTTATGATTATTATGTTTCACATNTCCACAATACAGCTGGTTTAATCGTTCTATCACATACGTTTGCTTGGCCTAATTTTATGATTATTATGTTTCACATTGTTTGTACTGCGATATTTGCCTGAAAGACCTGGGAATTTCACGAGTTCAAGCAGTGCTAGGATAACNGGATAAAGCAGTTACAAAAACCATTTGGCATAACACAAACCGACAAATACGCATTTTTTTAGAGGTGATTGGTAGGCATAAGCCTGAAATAAAATGCATTTAATATCGATTTTCAAGATTTTGCTAAATGCACTCATAATACGTTTGCAAAAACGCTTGAGTTTGAAAATATATATATTTGGGAAAAAGATATTTGGTTGTACATTACAAGAGCAAAAGGGTATTTCGCATTAGAATTTTTTTTTTAAGACAAGCGACTGACAAAAATCTTAATTCTATTTAGATGTAATATGTATCTTTACAACCTCCACAATACAGCTGGTTTAATCGTTCTATCACATACGTTTGCTTGGCCTAATTTTATGATTATTAANTTTACAACCTCCACAATACAGCTGGTTTAATCGTTCTATCACATACGTTTGCTTGGCCTAATTTTATGATTATTAAGTTTCACATTGTTTGTACTGCGATATTTGCCTGAAAGACCTGGGAATTTCACGAGTTCAAGCAGTGCTAGGATAACNGTTTCACATTGTTTGTACTGCGATATTTGCCTGAAAGACCTGGGAATTTCACGAGTTCAAGCAGTGCTAGGATAACATTTAAACACCCGTACTTTATTGTGCTACTTTAGCGATTGGCCAACTCGTTTCCTGGCACAGCCCGCAGGTCTGTGAACCAGTAATACACCTGTACTTAGAATGAGGCCGACGAATCACGTACAACATAGAACACAGGATATCATGCTCATCATGAAGCCACCAGCCAATGAACAATTGACATTGCCTGGTATGTGTACACAACTGTCGAGTTTAGCCTTAAGATTCTGTCTCACACGCCATGTTGAATTGCTGGTTTCAAGCTTATTTCAGTTGTTCAGAGACACTTATTTCTAAACTACGACTATATCTACCTGGCAATATACATTTCCACGTAGCCCAAACCAAAATTCCGAAATTATTCAAGTAATTATAACGTTATTAGTGCGCCGTACTTTTAAATAATCAATGGATTCTTTCCGTTTCACAATATAAGATACAAGATAACACTTAGGTAAAATTTCGTGACTACATTTAAAAGCATTTCTGAAATATCAATTTGCTGTAATAAGAAATATCCCGTTATTTTATTGAAAATAAAGCTCGGTATGTAGACGAAAAACTCAACATGGCGGCTAAGACTGAGCCTGAACGCCAAGCCCACAATTATATAAGAACAGGAGGCTAAATACTCAAACAGGTTGTTTACAGCAGGAATAGAATGAAACTTGCATTAAGGCACCGGCATACCTTGCGCATGAACTAGATTGCAGTGTGTTTGTAACACGCGTTCTAAAAACAAACCATTTCACATGCGCACCATTTCTTTGCACGCGAAAATAAATGACGCTTCGCACTAGGACAGGTGACAACATTTAATACTTCACGATAATTTAAAGCACTAATTTTAAGCTCTTCAACATGGGTAGAAACGACATTTTCAGACGGTAATAGCTTAAAATGTGTTGTGCGAATTCCTGCGAATCTAGTATAGAGCCGTGCATTCGATTTTTCTACAGACTTTCCGCAATAAAATGCTAGGATTGCAGCTTCAAACTGCCATGAGTTGACGCATGACTCCGAGAACACTGCACGCCAGCTGAGAGCCGTGCGCGTAGAGACGATGGTGTGCTTGATGCACGTGGTATTGTCGCTCCTACGTAACAGCACTAGGCATACGATACCCTAACACTTACTTGCTCGCTTTGGTTGGCGTCAGATACCGGCACGGCGCCGCTGAAGAGAAACATCCTGTGGCCCAGTATGACGCACACGATGCACACGACCTTGTAGACGTCCACACAGTCAAGCCCTGGGTGTTGTTTGTAGACCTTCAGCAGTCCTCTCACACTGCGCTGGACGGACAAGCACAGCAAGGCCTGATGGATACCTGCTGAGGAAACACAAGACTGTCACTCTATGTACCACATCCGCGTGTACGTGCAGTGAGAAGGCGCGAATGGTAAACCACTCTCACATGCACCCATTGCAGCGTTCCCGCACTTGCTCTGGGAAGAGTCAAATGGGCAGGGAAGTTGCCAACTTTGTATTGTAACGAAGCATTACACTCCTATCAGAGTTTAGGAAGACTGCAAGATAAATGTTTACAGTGCAGTTAGTTTATTGAACCATTCGTACAGAAAAAAGATGCTACAACTAACTTCACTTATGCATGACAAAAATACCCGAAAGATAAATTGTGCATTTATTAATAAATTTACTAATACCCAAAGTTTAAAAATCATACACAATTTTAATTATCTATGTGCGCCTATCTGTGAATCGGTAATTAGCTCAGTTTATGAAGTTTTGCTGATACGAATGTTTGTGGTCTCCTGTTTTTGAATTTTTTTCTAAAAGTTATCTAGCTCTGATTGTTATTGCAAATGACTTTATTTTACAAAATGATGACATCTTCGTACGTAGATATTTTATACACCAGCATTAACCCAGTTAAAGCAAACTGTTTCATAAGGGAAAAAAAACGCAATTCCTACTGACAAGAAAGCAAGAATGCTAACCATGTAGTCAATAGAGAAAATGTTTACATAAAATTATTAATGATTTATATCTATTTTTCACCACAAATCAGTAGTTGTAAACTTTTAGTTAAGGATTCCTTTCTTACTAAATGGTGCTAATGCAAAAACACTTGCCGCTTGGAGAATTTTTCGTTGTAACAAATTCAATTATAAATAAGCGTTTCACAATTACTTAGATAATTAAAAAAAACAAATATTAAAACTAGAAATTCGTCTACTGAAAAGTTTATAACAAATGTTTCATTAGCTTGCCATGTATTGGATAACTAAATAATTTGTCACTAATAANGTCTACTGAAAAGTTTATAACAAATGTTTCATTAGCTTGCCATGTATTGGATAACTAAATAATTTGTCACTAATAATTGCCGTGCAATTAATTTTGCAAAATATAAATGGTACATCAACTTTAAAGAAGATATAAGTGAATTAAGGTCGTTGTGTTCGATTTTGGTGATACTAACAACCATGTGCCGTGTATAAATGACTTAAATTTAATGTTATCAAACAAATGTTAAATATAGGCCTAAAGCAAAACAATTAATGGAAATAAGTTTTACCTGAAATGTCGTTCTTGTTCCGACGTTTGTAGGCATAAAACGAGCTGATGACAACGACCAGAATGACAAGACTCACTGAACAACTGCAAATAAATTAATTATTTAAAGGAATTAAACATGTTTTATTTTATGACAAGGGTGGTATAAATTACACACACACAAATAAAACAGACAACTCAGAATATGTGTTGTTATTCACTTATACGTAGCAGTGGGTGTATATACACTCAATGACATTAAAATGTGGGTACCAGTAAAAAATAAACAGATTAAGAATGTTTGTTAGCAAGACGTTAGGGCAAACTGAAGAAGTAAAAGAATATACATTTATAAGGACAACGTTCGACACAGTTGAGGCTCAACACAATACAATTAAGAAACTTGAACTCTCGTAGCTTTCACCTCCCAAGTTTGACTATTTCATTTTCACTTGTTATTCTCACTTCCCTTGTGTTCTTTGTTTGGGAACAATATCCATCACTCTAGCGAACTTTCAACCATTACANCTTGTTATTCTCACTTCCCTTGTGTTCTTTGTTTGGGAACAATATCCATCACTCTAGCGAACTTTCAACCATTACCCTCGCTGATCCATCGTACCTGGCCTGAACCGAGCAAAGTGGAGCAACGATAAACCACTGGACTCGCATTCGGAAGGATCCAGACTCGATTCCCGGTCAGGAAATCCTATTTTCGGGGTTTCCGTGGTTTTCCAAAATCACTCGAGGCGAATTCTCTGAGATCGTTCCTTACTGCATGTCATGGCCCATTCCTTCCCCACTCCTGTTTCTCTGAGCAATTTGATCCATCTCTAATGACCTCACTATCGACGAGACGTTAAGCCCTGACTACACTGTTAAAAATGTTCGAATAATACAGTACGTACGGAATTATTTACGGAAATACGCAGTAAATGTACGTAAACGCAATCCGCAATGACGTAAACCGGAGCAGAGCCCAGTAAATACTAGGATACGGAAAGTTCCCGAATTTACTATAGCTCCGGGTTTCGGGGGACGAACAATGCCATGTACACACGAAACTTTCTTCGCCGCTGTGACCAGAACATTGTCGCTTCTGCGGCAGTTTATTCGCGCCACTAAGATCTATTCTTTCAAACGTCAAAAAATAGCGAGTCTGTAACATTTAGCAAAATTTAACTTAAGTAGAAACTGAATAAGTTGCTTATGTGGCTGTAATATAAATACTAAAGTTATATTACAAGCCATCGTGTGAAAGTTGTCGGACAGTTGTCAAGAGTTACGACCTTAAAGATTTTTGACTCGGGTTGAAATCTCGCTCAGGTATAGCATATTTTAACTTTCCATAATACGTTTTTACACACAGTAGAACACACTGTACCAACTGGAGGACAACATCGACGTATTGAGACAGCCGACGGTGACCTGGCGAGAGAAGTTTGAGCTGCTGGTACAACCGATAGCGAGTCCATTACTACTTTCAAAGCACCCAAACATTTTCCTAGTTGTTTCGGCGACAGCCTCCCGGTAGGTAAACCCGTGAATATGACGTCTGTAGTCGTGAATTTGATAATTAGTACGGCAAAGTTGGCATCACTTAAAGTTTGTGACACGTACATCATTTATTCGCGTTTTACAGCAAAGTAACTGATATCTGGTCTCGAAAATACGAACTAGCTTGTAGGTTTTTAGCAAATTTCAGTGTTATATGTCTGCAATCTGTACCTGATGTAAAATTAAGTTCACCAAGAGCGACAAGAAATTTTGCGCTACATCGAGAACCTGGGTTGTGAAAGTCAGTGTTTCTTAATCGTCTGTGACCTCGCGTGTTTACCAGATAGTACTTCCCCTGTGACGTAGGCATCTGACTTTGTCGTTGTAAGTTGTGCCTGGGAGCAATTCGTCTCATCGATGATCGTGCATTAGTACTCTTCAGGGAGGGAAATTACTTTACTTGGCGGGGAAATAATTGTTCATTCATGAGCCAGGAGAGAAAATTTTGAGACGAGGAATTTCCAGGCAATCCCCTCCCTCAAAACACACAAATTGATTCACACACTGGCTTTACAGGTTAATTACATTTTATAATTTTACCAAAGCCAATATAGTAGTAATACGACCGGAATGATGTATTTATGCAGAACTATATCTTCCTCCAAACTGTTTATAAGTCACTGCGGCACTATATAAAAGATTAATGGATGTGTCTATATTGCAAATTATTTGCTCGCAGATTTGGCAAGAACCATGATCTAGGATTGCGCTTTCTCAGTTTTTTTTTATGTTGGCTTCCAAAATGTTGTGGACTCCAATTGTCGTAAAAGGAGGTAATGTGCGTCCTACACTTCCGTAATGACAGAACAAGTACAGGCCATTACGACTGCGCGTTATGCCTCTGGTTAGCTTCTGGAGTGGAGTGGAGAGATTTGGGCGGCTCTTTACGTCAAGACTTTGAGAGCCAGTGAAGTAGAAAGAAGGTGAGGAGTACGGAGCAGCGCCGGAATGCAAGAGCGGGGGAAACGGGAGATTCTCGAGGAAACCCGCCGACCAGCGGCATCGTCCGCCACGATCCCCACATGCGAAAATCCGGGAGCGGTCCCGCCGGGAATAGAACCCGGTTCGCCGAGATGGGAGGCGGGCAGTCTAACCACTACACCACCGCGGCCCCGGTAAGAATACTGAAATACTCCTGATAGAGAGACAGTGCTTTAGTGAAGGTATCTAGAAGATGGTGGCCAAATAAGTCACAGTCTCTGTTCATGCTTTTCTGACGACCAACATTGCTTCCATCCTGATAGTCTGTTGGGATTTTCCAGAACCGATTTTCACGCGTGGGTGTCTTCACTTGTCCGTGGCTCCCAAACAATCTGATTGCGAAGTTAGGATGACCCAAGTGACGTTAGTCCTATTAACTGAATTTTCTAAAACTCCATCACTTACTCGTACGGCTGACCTGTACATCTTCTTGCATGTGTATCATTTATGAATTACGCACGCCTGGCATGTGTTGTTCTCAGGGGTGGTTATGTATATTATAAAAAAGATAAATAGCAGCGCCCTCGTACGAAATATGCACACGTGCCTTTGTATGAACTTTATATTACATATTATCTATCGATGCATATATTTACCAACTATTATAAACACAAATATTAAAGGGTGTGAAATTTTTATGGCAATGAGTATATTTGAATATATCAGAATCTATATCTTGTAAGCATGTATCAGGAGGTGAACACTACCTGTAGGCGATCTCCCCCGCGGTCCAGGGCGCAGACTCCTGCTGTGTGGTGCACAGTCGTGGAGACACCCGAGCCTTGAAGACAAGCCCCTCCTTCTCTCCCAGCAGCCCCAGTTCGTGTTCCAAGGTCACCTGCACCTGATCAGGCGTGCAGGAGGCAGGTAGACACAGGCCCAGGTGGAGGATGCTGCGAGTGATCTTGGTGCTGTCTTTGGACCTCTGCAACCGGAGCACAGCCACTCTGCTCCACTTCCTGCTACTCGGTACACCAATGACATTGCGTGGTGCAAGTGCCCAACACCGCAGAGGCACTGCGACGGGGAAATGCTAACAAGAATTGAATGCAAGTGACTGATACATTTTACATAAAATCATGCANGCAGAGGCACTGCGACGGGGAAATGCTAACAAGAATTGAATGCAAGTGACTGATACATTTTACATAAAATCATGCACGTTTAGATGCCAGCTGGACCCTATACGTGCCTCTACTGTGGGAGAGGGGAACATTAGTGCGAAGGTTACCAGAGTAACTAGTCATTTTGCNGCAGAGGCACTGCGACGGGGAAATGCTAACAAGAATTGAATGCAAGTGACTGATACATTTTACATAAAATCATGCCCGTTTAGATGCAAGTTGGACCCTATACGTGCCTCTACTGTGGGAGAGGGGAACATTAGTGCGAAGGTTACCAGAGTAACTAGTCATTTTGCNTGGACCCTATACGTGCCTCTACTGTGGGAGAGGGGAACATTAGTGCGAAGGTTACCAGAGTAACTAGTCATTTTGCGGGAGAAATGCGACAGTATACTGTAAGCGCAACCCAAATATAGAGGAAAATTAAAAGACTGAGATCATGAAAATTGACCAGAAATTACTTGAACGGTAGATGAGTAATAATGTAGGTGTGGTCACTGCCGTATTCTCATCATATTTTAATACGCNCAGAAATTACTTGAACGGTAGATGAGTAATAATGTAGGTGTGGTCACTGCCGTATTCTCATCATATTTTAATACGTGAAAGGGACACATTACGTCGTATTCTCTCTGTCCACAAAATATTTGGAAGTTTTGTTCCATGCAGAAATGGGAACTGCCCGAGACAAGTCTCACTATTGGACGTAACGCCAGAGACGATTGTGAAGCACGGCCCAAGAGACGGGAGTTGTGATTCGCAGTGCGCACGCACAGAAATAATTACATGTACCAAGTTAATATTTCTTGATTAAGTTGGTTAANCAGAAATTACTTGAACGGTAGATGAGTAATAATGTAGGTGTGGTCACTGCCGTATTCTCATCATATTTTAATACGCGAAAGGGACACATTACGTCGTATTCTCTCTGTCCACAAAATATTTGGAAGTTTTGTTCCATGCAGAAATGGGAACTGCCCGAGACAAGTCTCACTATTGGACGTAACGCCAGAGACGATTGTGAAGCACGGCCCAAGAGACGCGAGTTGTGATTCGCAGTGCGCACGCACAGAAATAATTACATGTACCAAGTTAATATTTCTTGATTAAGTTGGTTAACACTAAACTGATTTTTTAATATTTGTTTTAAGATACTACATTGCTTAGCAGAATTAAATAATATGTCTAAAATTATTTGTATCAGGAAATGCGTGTTTTGTTGCATCAGCATTTCTGACAGGCTTCCACGTCACACAAAAATGTTTGAAAAAGTGAACATGTACAGTGCATTTACGAGAAAGGCTGCTTTTCAACATGATCTTAGCTATTTGTTTTGCTCGCATATTATAAGTAGAGAAAGAAATGAGTTATTCTGTCTTAGCTTTTTATTTACAGTGTTTATTATTGAATTGCAATTCATAATAAATTTTAATTTATTATGTTAACATGGCCACTAAGTAAATTTTTAGCCGTAAATGACAATAAAACAGGTGTGGCTCATTTCCATTGCATTTAATTATTTTTAGTTACAGTTTATCGTTGTTTACATAAAAATGTGTACATCACTCATTTATCATGTTAGTTATCCTAATTTTGGAAATAAAAGTTGCAGTACGATGACATCTTACTTTCTGCGTGTGTTATTGTTTCTACGTTCGTATTTTTTTTCGAAAATATTTAGAACGCAGTAACCTAATTTTATCAAAATCGTTACACCTACATTCATAATTTTAGAACATGCCGGATTCTTATTTTCTAAATGGTGGCCATTTTAAATTATTAGGGCTACGCTATTTGTTAAAAACTGTTCTAACCATTTGAACCGAAATTGGTTAGCAGGTAATTCACCATGTTAGCCCCTGAATTTATATATATATATATATATATATATATATATATATNGCAAAGTTTCTCGCCAATCAACATATTCCCACCAGACTTGGCATGCAAGTAGGGTTTTAGCAGATAAACGTTGGCCAGACTGAATGACATTCCTCCAGTAAAGTTGGCAACGACGGAGAATAGGCAAATATTTGTGAATACTGAAATTAAGTTTATTTGCTCTTTGTTTTTTATGCGTATAAGACCAAGCATGAAAAGATTTTTAGAATATTATATTTCCTACTCATTTCACAGTTTCACCTGACCGACGCATGAATAAAGTTGCGTGGCTCGTGGCTATGTTTTCTTAACATATGGCGGAAGAATACAAAACGTGCATACAAGTAGATGATAATCAGGGATTTCGAAAGTACTCAGTCTACTGTGAACAGCTTATAAACGCACTTGTCAGTTGTCGAGAGCCTTGCTGCCACGTAAACAGTAACTTACACATTTTGGGACTATAATCTTTGGCATGAAGGTAGTTAAAATTATTTTTTAATCGTTGGAATGGAATTTTGTTTTTCTGCAAGAAGGTAGAAACTATTACCACTGTAGCGTTTCCCAAGTAAAAAAAACCTGCATTAGTTAAGAAGACGCGCTTAGCAGAGGCATAATAGAGAGGAGTGTTTGAGGGGGGAGGGGTGTTATACTAGATGAGCAGTAATCACTGTATACCACATGGGAAGTAAAGTAGATATCCTGTACTGTGACCGCCCATGGGAGATGTTTCGGAAGAAAATTCCTCCCACGAAATTGCAGGATTTAAAACAAAATTAAACGTCATTGAAAAAATTGTAAACAAATTTTGCCAATCTCAGTATTAAGTATCCTCTAAACAGTGATGCTATTCGGTTGTCCCTTGAATTCTTTTATTGCTGGACTGTAACATAAAATTATGTTCATTGTAAAACTGAAGGCAAAGTTTATATAGGCCAGGCCCTACCATTACAACATCTCCCATTTTCAACTCCTGTACACGGGCCTGTCCTTGACACGGAGGTAGTGAGAACAGGTGAGGGGGAAGTGAGGTGCGGATGTAGCAGTGGCGGAATGCAAGGGCAGGGGAAACGGGAGTGCCTCGAGAAAACACGTCAGCCAACGCAAATGTTCGTCACGTTCCCCTCATGGGAAAATCCACGTGACTCCAATGGGAATCGAACCCGGTTAGCCATGGTGGAAGCCAAGTAATGTGACGTCTTAGCGAACGCACGCCACGTTTCAAAGCTTCCCTCGAGAACAGTTTGCCTGAACGATTTACACCAAGGCTACGTTTGTTAATGTAAACACCATTATTACGCCATAAAAATCGGCGAACACCCACAGGTAAAACTCTTTTTTTTGTTAATAACCTGGAACTCCGTAGTTGTCTAACTATGGGCTATATCATCACTTGCCAAATTTTCACAGACAGTAAATATAAAATAAAGCTAATACTTACTATTCACAAATTTGTAGTTTCATCTCTAGTTCCTGACATTTTGCATTTATAACTGCGTTTAATTCCCAGTTTACAAGGGCGTTTCAATCCCTCAATAATTACCTTACGATGTATAATGGTTTATACCTC
>NQII01001738.1:0-78363 GCA_002778355.1 Clitarchus hookeri
AATCGGTTCGTGCGTTCTGGAGTTATAGCGTCAGGAAGGAAAACCCGACTTATTTTTATATAGTAGATTATTATTCCTTTTTTACCATTTCACGATTTTTTAATTTTTTAATACACTTAATATTATAAAAACGAATCCATACTTCCTTCGATAACTGGTTTTTACCTTTTCTGGAAAAAAGTCTCATTTCCAAAATATTTATTTACTGAGATACGCGTATTTGCGCAAAGAACGGTTTCACGGAAATTATTTTAGTACATAGACCTTTTAACATGTAAAATTCCCCCGAAAAGTTTGCCAGCTTGTTACATGAGCATTAAGAACTAAGAAAAGATCTCACCATGTGTGAATTTTTTAAATAATAAATCGAGAACTCAATTTTAACTATACTTAATATATTTCGATGGCGTTTATTTTGCTGATTATTTATTTGAATTAGCAAAATGGTCGAATACAGCTATAATTCATAAAATGCATAGTTTTCGAATTAAAAATTTTTGACTGTTTTTCGAATAATAACGTATAAATATCATGAAATAAGTACTCATGCCAAAGTAATTGTTTTAGAATAAATAGAAGGTTATCTATGACTTTATCAAAACAAAACACTAGACACATTAACAAAATTGTATTCGCCTTTTAAATAAATTTTGTTAAAATAAATATTTTTTCTTTACTTTATATAAATTTCAATATTATCGAGTTGTAGATAATATTATTTTGTTTATTTTAAAACAATAAGCTTGGAAATTTTATTAATTATGTGGATTATATCCTTAATTTTTTTGCAAAAAATTTGCAAGTTTTAATTTAAAACTTTAAATTGTATCAACTATTGTTGTGTGTTGTAATTACAAGCATTGAAATATCTTGTCAATAAATGTAAATCCATCAAAATTTAAGTTTTTAAAATTCGGTTCTTGGGTTTATTTTCTGGAAATTCCGGCACTAAGAGCTGTTTCCATAGTCCTTAATAAGAAACAGGAAAGTCCATCCTTTCCCAAAGCTGGAAAGAGCTATATATCAGAACGTTTTTTTTTTTTCAAAGTGCAACGTCCTGTAAAATCTAGGCAGTATTTGGGGAACCACAAACTCGTTGAATAACTGGCAAAACATACGAGTACCTGTAGGGATACTTCACTTGAAGCAATTGATAGCTTTGAAAGACACGAATACACTTTGACTTGAAATTTAATATTGATGTGTTCGTTTTAAAGTAATTCGATAAATATGTGGCCTGCTCGTTCGCCCACGTAAAACTTAGTTCGTTACACAAAACTCTATATTCATTACCCATGATTCTAGCATGCTACTTCATGATGAGAATGGGATGCCCTAGCGATATGGCAGCCAGGTTGGCAGACAACGCACAGAGTATTTAGTACGCATCGCTGCACGCAAATTACCATCAAGCCATAAATTATACTGTTGACTTCCCACTTTACCCACAACGTGCCTGGTCATGTGCACTGCACTCGANTTGACGCATTCTGCGTCCCTATATTTTATTCGTCAGAACACATGCTCTGGCGAAGCTCGCAGGCGGACGACCGCAATAAGTATTAAGGGTTTTGCGGACGTGATGAGGAGAATGGTGCCAGGACGGCCCGGCGGAACGACCATGTGCGGAGGAAGGCGGATTCAGCTGCATCCTGCAGCTGCCAAGGGACACTGAGCCCACACCACCAGCTGCATCTGTCCCAGGCTTGTACCGCAATAAACCATGAGAGCTTTTAGCGGGCGTACTGGGAGAATAGCGGCAATATCCGGAGGCATAAGTGCACCGAACCAAAGAGGCCACCCAAGAGTTCCCGCATGTGCAGAACGAAACAATAAAACGTCCATACCAGAGTCGAGGGACGATGCCGGACCGAAGTGCGGAGAGCTAGTGCACCGAACACGTGTTTTATAACCCAGGGGGACACGACAAGTGCCCAACCACATGCAGGGACGGTGCAAGTTGAATATGGCGATCGAGCCTACAAAACCACGAGAAGGAGGGAGGAACGGATCAGTCCGTCGAGGATCGAGCAGTCAGGCAGTCAGTTGGGGGACCTGAAGCGAGGCGTCCGGGTCGGAGCCGGACGAAACCATTGCGAGGATCGGGCAGTCAGTTGAGAGACGTCAACGAGTCAGTCAGTCGCAGTCAGTCGAGGATCGAGCAGTCAGGCAGTAGGTACAAAATTGGTAAATGCGATACTCGGATTACTCTTTCCTGAGCAAATGTAGAAAGGCCACCATAGATTTATTGGGAAAAGAATTTTACTACTTGCGCTTTCTCACCATACGTATAAACTGCCGCGGTAAATTTGGGAATAATTTCTTAGAGATCATGTTATGCTAGCTGAGATAATACCACGAAGGGGAGTGAAAATGTAACTCACTGTGTTGCCAGTCTGCTTTGCCCTCTTCCGTCTTATTCGTGTCCGGAGCCAGGTAGTCCACACAGTCGACCTTTGTGAAGCCGATTCTCTGGAGCATCTCATTCTCGCCCTCTGCAACAGAACACACCGCTCGTATGTCACGGATGTCACAATGTGCGCCGAGACACTCCACAAGTGCCTGTTGAGCTGTAATTGGCCTTCTTGCAGCCCGTGCTGAAAGCCACAAAGCAGTGTAACTACGTTAGCGAGCCCTCGGGAAGGTGCAGGGAAGTGTGCAAGAAGAGAGTGTGCGAGAGAGGCGGTGGAAAGGAGGTCTTTGTTTGAGGCGCTTTAGCTTCCTCACAGATCCGGCCAGTGGATGGAACGTGTGAAGAATAATGATCGAACGCAGAACTTGTTAGGCACTAAAATTATGTTGGTAAAATATAAACCCAGGACACGCACTCTAGAAATTCGTGAGTAATAAACTGTGAAAGCGGGCGCAAACTGCTCCAAATCGGTAAAAATTGGTCTGCTGTATTAAATAATGCTGTAAGTTTAAGTGACGCCATTTTACAAATCGATCGGTGATTTTTTTAATTTACGGATACTGTTTGGCCCCATAAAAAGCTTAGCGGTCGTTTGACGAACTCATCTGAATGCAGTGAAAAACAACCGAATTTCGAACCAGTATGATTTGATCAGGGAAAACTGGCTCAACCAAACCTGAATAACCCGCATTCAGTAGAACAAAAATTCACTACTTAGTAAGCATTCAGAATGTGACATACGCTTGTATTTAGTTGTTTGTTGTAAGACCTACTAAATCATTTTTTAACTGCTTTAAGAACACCTCATACATTAGTCTGCGTGTTCGTGAGGAGCAAAAAAAGCTCCAGATGTGTCGGTCTCAAAATTTACGGTGTCATATAAGATAAAATACAGTCATATTTGTCCATATGTGTGTACACAAGCAAATTGTTTGTACGTTTTTCAAACAATTCCAGGGAACTAGTTGCCATAACGTTTTTGTTTTTTGTAATGCTACAAGTAAATTATCGTATGTTTACAACACTGATAGACATCAAATATAGGGGAGACTGGGTACGGTTGTAACAATTTTGCTTTGATCACTCGTAGCATTGCCATTCTGGTTGTAAACAACAAATAAATCGCTTGACATAGAAGAGTACTCATTTATCTTCAAATTTAAATTAAACTGATGGGCCAGATGCAGTAGTTGCCAGACAGGAGACGTTTCAAAAAACATGTGCCAACAGTTACAACTGACCCCATGCCAAGGACGGTTGTAACAGTGATGGGGGTCATTTGAAACATACACAAATAATACACAATGCACGCATTTCAATCAGTTTTATTACTAATAAATCACACGTGAGTACATTTGCATTATTTAAGGTTAATATGGTACCATTTTAGTAACATTCTAAACAGTCTTCTTTACTTTTTTTATAAAATTTAACATTTTCATGTTAACGTATTTAAAAACAATCTGAAGTTAGTAAAATAGTATCTAATCATACAAAACAACTTCTAAGGTGAAGTATCTTTAAGTTGTATTTAACGGAGAGTTCTATGCTAACTTTCTTAACTCATTAATAGAAAGACCGAAGTACATATCTGCACAGCGGATGAAGTATTTGGCGAGTAGATGTTCTTGATCTTCCGAAAAGACTCTGTTATGAGCTACATATCCCATACTAATGTTTTCTGCCTCGGCACCTTCGTTCGTGGCATCTTTCTTTCGTATGTATCGTAGCAGAGAGACGTGGTTAACTCTGTAGATCTCTGCTATTCGTCTCAAAGAACTCCCACTTTTAACTTCGTCGTATGCATTCTTGTAACGTGATATGTCGCTTACGCCTCTCGATGTCTTCCTGACACGTTTCCTGGGCATCCACAATATAAAACAAAAATATTACTAATGTTACAACNATGGAACCAATCAGAGTAACACTATGCGGTCGGCAGCGCCTATATAAGACAACAAGCGTCTGGAAAAGTTGCTAAATCGGTTACTGCTGCTACAATGGCAGGTTATCAAGATTTAAGTGAGTTTGAACGTGGTGTTATAGTCTGCGAACGAGAGATGGGACATAGCATCTCTGAGGTAGCGATAAAATTTGGATTTTCGCATACGACAATTTGACGAGTGTACCGTGAATATTGGGAATCCGGTAAAACATAAAAGCCTCGACATAGCTGCGGCCGAAAAAAGATCGTGAACGAACGGGACAAACGACGACTGACGAGAATCATTAAATGTGACAGACGTGCAACCCTTTCTCAAATTGGCGCAGATTTAAATGCTGGAGCATCAACAAGTGCCAGCGTGCGAACTATTCAANACGAGAATCATTAAATGTGACAGACGTGCAACCCTTTCTCAAATTGGCGCAGATTTAAATGCTGGAGCATCAACAAGTGCCAGCGTGCGAACTATTCAACGGACCATCATTGATATGGGCTTTCAGAGCCGAAGGCCCACTCGTGTACCGTTGTTGACTGCAAGACACAAAGCTTTACGCCTCGCTTGGGCCCGCCAACACCGCCATTGAACTGTTGATGACTGGAAACACGTTGCCTGGTCTCACGAGTCTCGTTTACAATTGTATCGGGCGAATGGACATCATAATGAATCCATGGACCCTACATGCCAACAGGGAATGTTCAAGCTGGTGGAGGCTCTGTCACGGTATGGGGCGTGTGCNAAAGCTTTACGCCTCGCCTGGGCCCGCCAACACCGCCATTGAACTGTTGATGACTGGAAACACGTTGCCTGGTCTCACGAGTCTCGTTTACAATTGTATCGGGCGAATGGACATCATCATGAATCCATGGACCCTACATGCCAACAGGGAATGTTCAAGCTGGTGGAGGCTCTGTCACGGTATGGGGCGTGTGCNATGAATCCATGGACCCTACATGCCAACAGGGAATGTTCAAGCTGGTGGAGGCTCTGTCACGGTATGGGGCGTGTGCAGTTGGCGTGAGATGGTACCCCTGATACGCCTAGATACGACTCTGGCAGGTGACACGCTAATAAAAGTGTGGGAACATATTAAATCACGGACTGAAACACCCATGCTGGTTGCTGGTGGCATTGACATTAACCTCAATAACCTTGAAATCTAGAACCCGAGAAAATATTGTAAAAAATCGAAATAACCTAGTAAACTTTTAGGAGTNACCTCAATAACCTTGAAATCTAGAACCCGAGAAAATATTGTAAAAAATCGAAATAACCTAGTAAACTTTTAGGAGCATATTACATCTCTGACTCCAATCACAATGTTGAATGATGGTAACCATAACCTTGACTCCATTGCTCCACTTCCTCAAAATTAATAAAACATCGAAAAAAAAATGCTTACAAATCGAGTAACTTATAACATTAGACACCCCTTCACTTGCTCACCCCTCCACCACCCACTAACATCCAACACGAGGGTCGGAGTAACATAATGTTTTCGTCGGTGCTTATGAATTTTTTCGATTTTTTACCATTTTTTTTCTAAATTATTCGTTTACAAGGTCATTGGGATCAAGGCCAAGGCAACTGGCATCCAACCTAGGTGTCGGAGTCAGAGATTTAATATGCTCGTAAAAGTTTATTAGTTTATTTCGATTTTTTACAATATTTTCTCGAGTTTTCGATTTCAAGGTTATTGAGGTTAATACCAATGCCACCAGCAACCAGTATGGGTGTTTGAGTTAGTGATTTAATATGTTCCCACACTTTTATTAGTGTCTTTCAATTTTAACAATTGTTTTCTTGATTTTTACGACTGAAGTGAGGTGTGAGTGTGACGACGAGGGGGGTAGGTGTGGCGAGTGTGATGTTAACGTTATATTTTCCTCGATTTTTTAAATCTATTTTTCGATTTTTTTGCGATTATTCTCGATATTTTTAATGATTGGGAGGGGTGGTAGTGGAGAGGGAGTAGGTTGAGGGTGGTGGGATGAGTGTAAAGTTAACGTAATATGTTCTTCAATTATTTAGAAATTTTTTCGATTATTTGAAATTTCTCTCGATTTATTATGATTGGTTGGGGGGTAGGGGTGAGGTGATATTTGGCTGGGTGAGCGAGGGGTAGGGTAACATTTTATGTTCATCGATTTTTAGACACTTTTTAGCTTTTGGCGATTTTTAAATTTTTTCGAGAGTTTAAGGTCATTCAAGGTCACGAGCACAGGGTCAAGGTCACCAAGATCCAATATTACGTAGAATATGAATTTTTAATTAAGAAGAATCCATTCTTACCAGATGAGCGAAGGAGGCCCGTGATATTAGTGGAAATAGAACATTTAGAGCTGGGACCTAGGTATAAAATAAATTCAGAGTAATTCGGAAAGATAAGTTATGATGCTGGTCAGGGTGCAAGAAATTTTGTAAAGAAATATGAAGTTTTAATTTTACTTCACGCGCTTATGCCCAAAAAGGTTTAGGATTAAGATATCTCATTTTATAGGGCCTCCAGGGCGGTTTATTGCCGACTGGGTGCTAATAAATTACGAGTTATACTCATATTTGCACTAAAACGTCGTCATTTGAACTTCCTTCAACGCTATAGTTTATTTACAAGTACGCGGAGGGGGAAAGAAAGAGAGAGAGAGAAGATATATGTATATATATATAAATGAACGAGTACGTCCGTGCTTAAAATAATAACACAAATACTTTCGCACTATATGCAATTATTTTTTTTTTTTTTTTGGATTTCGCAGTTATATTTTTGTGTGTACATGTAGGCCTGCAGAGAGTAAAATCAGATCAATATGCGTGTAGGTACGTTCGTGCTAAATATCTATCCAACACGTCGAAAATACAACATTGCCGTTGGGAAAAATCAGACAGCAGACTGAGCTATAACCCCAAAGTAGTACAATTAATCTCACATTTGCTCGTGGCGTCCTAAAACTAATTAATAGCGAGCAATTAGCGTTATGCAGTAGGATACCTGAATATAATTCAGGAGGAATTTGTTTCGACCCTGCCACAACGCACTGGGAGTGGTTTTCACCAGTGGCATTCATATTTTAGTAAATTTCGATGCAGTTACTGTGTCTTTCAGCTATTCGTTCAGTAGACAAAGATCCTCATTAGCCTCGGTGCATAGACGGTAACAAAAATAATTTTTGTTATTATTATGACAGTAATTCTTAGGTGATATTTTCTCATTGAAGTATTGTGTTACAATAACTGTAAGACTACTATTACTAAGTCTAATGTTTTAGACAGTAAAAAGAGCAGAAAAATCTTTTTTCGAGGTTAAGCCGTAACGAAGTTTTGACAACTTAGCTCATTTAGACTTATTCGGTAGCATGAAGGTTTTAAATTTCGTTTCAGAAAGGGAATATTCATTTTTGAATGCTACAAGGAGTGCAAGATTCTAAAACCAGGAGCCGACGCGGGAAAATGTTAATACATCGCCGTAAATCAATGACGAATGCTTGGGTAATTCAATCGTATCGGCATGAAGTTCAATCTTTTTTCGAACCCTAAATCACTGCAAAATAAAGCGAAAAAAAGGGAGAATTTAGATTAAACTTTTGAGCTATATCACAATTATTCAATCGAAATTGGAGAAAGTATTGGACAAGCTGATGATCAAAGCCAACATAGTAGAATGTTGAAAATAAACTTGAATACGGAGTTCTAACTTTGTCAGTCGACTCTCGCATATCAAAATTTGTGCGAATGTCTCGCAGTTACGAACAGTAAGATTTACGTAAGCCGTTTTCCAATCAATTTTTTTATTTGCGTTTTTTTGTATGGTTTTAATTAGAATACCACGAAACTGCNATCAGAATACCACGAAACTTCTGCTGTCTGTTATACACCACAACTTTTCGATCCCAGATAAATTTGGAAAAAAATTAATTGTAAAGATAAAACCCAGAACTTTTGAAAATAAACTGCATATCTTTATAAAGCAATGTTTAAAGCACTATGTAACATCTAAAAATTATCAGTATAAAATAATAAATACGTCCAACTGCTACCAAACGATAGACAATGGGAAAAATATTACTTTTTTAAATATCTTACCNGCTGCTGTCTGTTATACACCACAACTTTTCGATCCCAGATAAATTTGGAAAAAAATTAATTGTAAAGATAAAACCCGGAACTTTTGAAAATAAACTGCATATCTTTATAAAGCAATGTTTAAAGCACTATGTAACATCTAAAAATTATCACTATAAAATAATAAATACGTCCAACTGCTACCAAACGATAGACAATGGGAAAAATATTACTTTTTTAAATATCTTAGCATATTATTTTGCCAGTTATTTGGAGGGTGGAATGTATCTATCGCCATAATAAATAATGTATGGGTATTTTATATTNCATATTATTTTGCCAGTTATTTGGAGGGTGGAATGTATCTATCGCCATAATAAATAATGTATGGGTATTTTATATTTATAGTAGGAAAAACTAATAGGGCAGCGATTTGGTTATTTCAAATTGGTAGTTTTTAAAGCTTCGAAGTTGACAAAACGTAAATGACAAAAAAAAAATGGTAATCGATTTTGCAGACAAAATCAGTCACGTGACCATTTTGTTAACAAAAAGTGCCAGTTGGAACACGACCTTGAGATTGTTTAGTGTGTGTCCGGCGATAATGTCCAGTCCACATGTGCGCGGATCACGCCGAACAGGCAGACCGGAAAGCTGCAACAGCCGATAAGAGACCGTCCGTGTTTTCCGCGCGAGCAACGCCGAAAAGTTGAGCTCACACCGAAATTTTCGCTCACAGAAAGAACTAGACTTCGCCAATATTTCCCAGAGTTATAAAGTTTCAAATGTTTTATATCGATAATTTCATGTATTACTAAACCATACTGTTTTAAAAGTCTACGATGGTTGAATGTAATGAAATATGTAAATACATACATTAATTTTACTCACAAATTTATTAAACAAACTTATTTTGGAAATCAGCCGATAGGTAGCACTTAACTATGAACTTTCTTTGGAAATGTAAAACAAAATTATAGGCGCTCAAAAATAATTCAACAAAAGTCTTGCCTCTTTGAAATTACTAAGGCAGAGCGAGAACATAGCAGCGTCTAGTTTGTTGTTCATTACCTTCTTCAAAAAATTGGCATTAAGAACAAGGAACGAACCAGCTGGGTCGTAAACTAGCTTCCTACCAAACATCAAAATGGTAGCACTGAAAATCTGCTTACATGTGAACAACCACAGGTTCTGTCCCACTCCGCCTGTTCTGCGTGGTCGACGTAATTGTGAATCAAGCTTTATGACAGTAAGTACGTGGAACGGATTGCGGCGTCAAGCTAGATTTCAGAAATGTTGCGCGCTGGGGGAAAACGGATTAGAACCAAGCTGCATGCAGGCAAACGTCTTTGTTGACGTGAGCCGGAGAGGAGCTTATTACCGCAACAGCCGGCACCTCCTGCCCTTCTAGCCCCTCCGACTGCTACACTCCACTTCCCCCGTAGACCCCGCCCTTTCCCGCACGGCCGCCTACGCCATCCGCAGTGCCGCAGACCGCAGAGGCCGNCCACTTCCCCCGTAGACCCCGCCCTTTCCCGCACGGCCGCCTACGCCATCCGCAGTGCCGCAGACCGCAGAGGCCGTACTCCGTCCTCGTCTTGGGCGCGCGGGCCCGCATCCGGGCTGACAAGACCTTCTCATTAGCAGGCTGGCCGCGCCTCGGGACACCAAAGCAGTTCAATATTCGCGTGAAAGGACGGCGCAGCTTGCTGCCTATTTAGATACGACTAGTTCCGTCCCTCTCCCACGTCATCATCGTTCATCGTGGTAAAGGCTGTTCGCGGTAAACTGAACACTTTTTGAAAGGCCTGTCGTATGCACATTGTGTATACGCGATACTTCTATCATAAGTAAAATTAACATGGCCATGGGCCTGATCACTTTATTCATGCGTCGGTCAAGTGAAAATGGGAAGTTATCGCAAATGTAATTATTTTACTAATTGGCTCATTCTTACACTTACACGCATTTGAAAAACAGAAAGAGAACAAAATAAAATTCAGTGTTCACAAATATTTACCTATAAATTATAATTTGACGCTAATACATGGAACTACTTTCCCTCCGCCGTTACAGACTTCACTGGGCTCATGAAAGTCTGTTTAAGCCGTTAAAACACATGCAGGTACGAGCAGTGACTTCTTTCCAAGTTTGATTTCGAAAGTGCTCAGATAATGGTGAAAAGCCTACATAAAAGTTAAACTATTTATGTGAAGTGGAGAATGAAGAGGTTTGCGTGGTTCTAAACGGGATATTATCCCTTCCACTTTAGATTTATTTTAGTTTCGCTATAGCTTATTTTTCATGTCAAATATTTGAAAACGAGGGACGTCAGGGCATTGGACATTTCTTAACAAATATTTCTAAGTCCAGAATATTTTGGTTAGGTTATTTTTGTTGCATCTGTAACTGCAATACATATTAACTAATTATTTATTATGTTTCAGCCTCGCACGAAAAAAATGCATACTGAAATGTGTCCATTCTAATTTCTGAACACAAATTTCCATGTTTGAATCGCAGGTAAACCACGCATATGTATGCTGATTTTATATTACAGTTTACTTTAGCATGCGAGCTAATCTTTGGTAAGACTCCAAAATAANCACGCATATGTATGCTGATTTTATATTACAGTTTACTTTAGCATGCGAGCTAATCTTTGGCAAGACTCCAAAATAAAGAGACCGTCAACAAGGGTAGTTAAGAAAGGTATTACTCAGTGCAGTCGCAAATCCACTGTAAACGTCGTAGGCTTATAATGACATGTCAACAGGGTGCCGAGTCTATATCCATTGCCTTAGAACAGAATTCCAGTCTCTTATTGATGTGGCTAGCATTCCAAATTATCAGACCACAATCGTTTACTGTGGCTCATTTGAATGCGTTACTGCCTTCGCGTTTTTGCTCTAGAACATGTCTTCCCCACGTTTCCAATAAGAAAGATGCATAACGTTTGTTTTCCACTCTTACCACATAATCTCCCTGCAGTTTCCGAAAGCCTTCTGAGTGTGTTATTCTNATGCATAACGTTTGTTTTCCACTCTTACCACATAATCTCCCTGCAGTTTCCGAAAGCCTTCTGAGTGTGTTATTCCCTATTGGCTAATTCAAAGAGACAGTTTTCCCCTCTTCAGCAGCTGTATCACTGGCAAGTTTGAAGCTACAACGACTGTTCAGTTATCAAGTTGGCAAGAAAGCTTAAGCGTGTCAGAATTTTATGTGGATAATTAATTTATCTGGATAGTTAATATAAGGAAAGAAAAGCTGTCGTCTCATTTTTAAATTATANGGAAAGAAAAGCTGTCGTCTCATTTTTAAATTATAATTTTTTTTAAGTAGTTCTTAGCGTTGTTGTTTTTCTCTGTTAGCTAACAAGACGATGTTCTATCTCCTTTCCATATAG
Source organism: Clitarchus hookeri (assembly GCA_002778355.1). Taxonomy (NCBI): domain Eukaryota; kingdom Metazoa; phylum Arthropoda; class Insecta; order Phasmatodea; family Phasmatidae; genus Clitarchus; species Clitarchus hookeri. The sequence continues at coordinate 11,822 of NQII01001738.1, forward strand.
TTCAAGCTATTTTATCAAGCGTGGGGGCAAAGAATTAAATATGTCCTATGTTTAACTTCATACAGTATTTCATAAAGTATACTTTATGCTTGAATCAAGCGACTTNAAGAATTAAATATGTCCTATGTTTAACTTCATACAGTATTTCATAAAGTATACTTTATGCTTGAATCAAGCGACTTTAGAGCATGATATAACTAAGTGATGGGAGGAGAATCGTGCTCTTCAGGATTTCCTGGAAGGTTTCTATTGATGAACCACGTGGTGGACAATGCGACTACTGTACATCACCACAAGCCGCGAGCCATTTGAGGTAGTGCTTTTATTTTGTCTGTTCCGTATAGTTCTAGTTTAAAATATTCTTATAAACCTCTGTTATACGAGGAAAGCGCAAAATACTCGCGCAAACACCTCCAGTTACAGTTCAGAACTTGGTACGGAATCCAGCTTGTTATCGCGATGTTGACAGCAACATAGCAAACAACATGTGACTCAGGTACATTCCCAAATGTATAACTCCAAATATTTTGCGGTTGTAACTTACAATGTCTTGCCATTCCGATTGTTCCTCCATATTACAAGTTTCACGTTAGGGCATCATACTTTGTTAGCCTATTTCTTTACTGCAATGGTGCGCTCAAGTAATAATTAAACGAGCCGAGCACGTGGATTTTTGTGAACATACCTCTGCATTGCTAACAGGAAAAGTGTAAGTACAGAACCTGTAAGGTAACTGGGCAACTTATTGGTGTTTATCCGAAAGTAGATGTCTTAAGCATGTCGGCCAGGCGATATAAAATAGCATTTCTAGCTTCTGCAAACGTATGAATTAGTGTCAAATCAGGTCCAAGCTTGGGAACTAGTTCGTGGTGNAAATAGCATTTCTAGCTTCTGCAAACGTATGAATTAGTGTCAAATCAGGTCCAAGCTTGGGAACTAGTTCGTGGTGGTTTCGTGGAAGTTTGTAGCGACTTGAAAGCCTGCTGAGTACAAGTGATATCGCCATACATGCACGTGTCAGAACTCGACGCTTGACTAGCCTACTAGAGGTCATGGNCTGCTGAGTACAAGTGATATCGCCATACATGCACGTGTCAGAACTCGACGCTTGACTAGCCTACTAGAGGTCATGGGCTCTATCTCGGCTAATTGAACTCGGAGTAGTCTTTCTCAAATGGTTTTATAGTCTCATAAGAGATGAATCCTGATACTTTCCTTACGGTAACATTTCCGATCATTTGCCTACTTGATTAAGATTATGTCTAACCTCGTTACATTTTATTAGTAATCATAATTATTATGTGAACTCGACACTGTCGGCTTGAGTGTTTCACAGAGAGGACATAAGCTTTAATACTCCACAACTTACAACGCGGGTGGTAAACAAAAGCGGCGTTGTAGAGATCGATAACGCAGCTTCTTAAAGATGGCGGTAGAGAGAGCACACTTCAAGGCAACACGAGGTGAGCTGGAAGGTGTAAGACACTTATTACTCCTTGAACGCGAGCACGTTGTACAACGAGAGTGTATGGCCATCTGGTTATCATGCCCAACTCTAATTAATGAGATTGGAAGTTCGATTTGATTAGCTATCCCCTCCTCCCCTTCCGAATGGTTTTTTTTTTTCACTTCAGTCACTTGCTGGACAAATTCCTGATGTGTTACCCTCATTTTCACGCCCATTTATTCATGTTACCTATACGTGTAAACTAGATGTATTATTGTTATTCTGGGTCAAACACTTGTTGGGTGTGTGTCTACCACTGCTCCCAGCGACCTTGCACTGATTGACTTGAAAGTGTTTCATAAGAGAATAAAACCTTTGCACGGCCACTAGTATAGAAAAATGTGCATTTTATAAAATAAAATCTTGGTGCACAAGTACAGCGCGCAGCTCAGAAGTATAGAATAACAAAAATTGACGTGCCAAATTCGTATGTCATGAATACCCGTTTACGCACGTTGGCCCTTCAGGGTCCTAACACAGTGGAGAGGAATCGGGAAAGTTGGTATTAAAAACTGCACCAGTAACTGCCTAGAAATGCATGGATTGTAGGAACAGGGGTAACNGGAATCGGGAAAGTTGGTATTAAAAACTGCACCAGTAACTGCCTAGAAATGCATGGATTGTAGGAACAGGGGTAAATCGCTTAGGAAAACCACCCCAGTACACATAGCCAGGATCTAGCCTACAACTTCTCGAATACCAGGGAAGTGATCTACCACACAACCAATCACTGAGTCGCGAACTGCAGTCAATCCTGTCTTAATGGTGAGCAATTAACAGAACAGCAACCAAGCGATTAAGTCGTATGGCAAAAAACGAACTGTCACAAAAGTTGACAATACGAGTGGAAAAAAATAAAGAATTGCAAGTGAACTGCNTCGTATGGCAAAAAACGAACTGTCACAAAAGTTGACAATACGAGTGGAAAAAAATAAAGAATTGCAAGTGAACTGCAGACATGCAAAGGAAGAGCCACTCACTCTGACTAAATCGACAATCACAGATTAATTTAGGCCTGGGCAAGCTAATAAGTTGTCCAGGGTGGCCGCTTCTACAAGGTCGGGGTGGGCTGGGTGAACTTTTACAAAAATTAACTTTTTTATTAAGCACGCTAAGTTTCACAGTGTTGTCAAAGATATATAACTACCTCCGGTCAACAGCAGGCCAAGACAGACTGAATGCTGCTTCCATTCTTTACATCGAAATTGACATATTCCATAAAATAAACACGATGGCTTTATCAACGAATTCGCATAGAAGAAAGTACGACGTAAACTATGAAAAAGTAAGATGCCATGAATGTATGTATGAAAATATACACCTCACAAAAAAGTTTGGAATGTTGTGAGATAAGGCAGTTTGGGTGGTAGGAGTTATGTAGTTATTTTGTGATCAGTAGAGAACCCACTTATGTATTGAACATGCCTGGGACAAGCTGAAAATAGCATTTTTTATCGTCCGCAACCTCCAGAAACACTTCCAGATCTCTTAAGAGCTGCTAAGATGGAATGGAACCTTCGTCCGGAAGATGACATCAACACATTGTTTACAAGCATGCCACAGTATGTTAGGGACATGTACAATGCATATTGAGGCCGTACGTGGTACTAGATACTGTAAATTTGTTTTTGTTAGAAACACTTTGAATTTTACGTTTTCTATCGGCACCGTTGGTAACTTCTAATTGCTATGCTTTCTTTTATGTCTATTCCATACTTTTGTGCATTCTATATGTATTTTCCTAACATTTTGTGAGATGTTTAGTTCTGCTTGTTCTTGTAGTATTAACATTTATTTCAATATACATTTTTAGACGTTTTCTTATTACGTAATGTATACTGGGCCGGACTGCCTAGGGCAACAGTGCGTCTAAATCCGGCCCCGTCGACAAGTGAACTCCAGACGCTTAAATTTGTTCATTTGGTGGTGCTTTCATGATGAGTGCTTTATCTTTTGTACTAAATGTGATTCTCTCGGCTTCTCTCTGCATGGCTTCTCTCGCAGTCTTGCAGGGCGTCTCAGGAATCACAAAAGTTGCAATAAAGTGCACGTACTTGAAACCCACCCTAGTGCCGCTTGAACTCGCGAAATGGCTGGGTATCTGGCCATCAGTGATTACAGGTGCGTAGGAGGCCCAAACTTATTTTGATACCAAAGGGATAATTTCATTCGCCGTTATTTAGCAGCAATTTTATACAGTTCATACGTTGTTAACGTAACAGACATTTATTACTACAAAATGTAACAAAGTAAAATTAAATTGTTTTTACAAAAGCAGAAATGTGTCCCACTTAATTTGCTTTTTTTTTTTCATTTACACCGTCAACCTATGTAAGTGCGCGCGCGCGCACACACTCGCACACACACTCGCACACACACACGACACACACACGACACACACACGACGCACGCACACACGCACACACGCACACACGCACACACACGCGCGCACACGCGCGCACACACACAACACACACGGTGTGTTATACCGGGTGTATTGAATTTGACCGACAAATTTAGGCTGCAGTTTCATCACGACAAGGTGAACATTTTATGACATGTGGCCTAATATGATTGCCACGAACGATCGACGTTATAGAAGTTAGATGTGTGTTACCCTTTCATTTTACATGTTTAGGTGTGCTGTATAAGATGAAACTCTGAATTCTGTATACAAATGTGTAACTGAACAAAGAAACTAAAGCATCGCGAAACCTATCAACACTACATTATTTCGTATAAATTATGGGGATTTCCACCTTTGTTTTACACTGACTTTTGCGATGCAGAAACATACTTTGGTTCGTAATTACGGGCTATTAACCGTATGCCGAAGGTGACAAAACAAGTTGTCTTGTGTCACTACCTAAAAACTCACAGTTTTCAATATATATGAGCATCAGTTTCAGAAACAATAATTGAAATACCTGAATGGTAGGCAACTCGCCTTACACATAGTATGAAAGGGTTGCAGTACATCAGAAATGACAATTTCTTAGACACATACTTTCATGAAAATGGCTCGGAAAAATTACTTAATTTACAATAAATGCGAAACAGTCACATACTTAATTTTTTTTCTATTCGTTTGTCATTTTATGCACGAAAGTTCGCTAGAGCTGAACAAATCTAACACGGCCTTACTCATTTCTACTGTTCCAAAACTACCGTGTTGTGAAACGTTTCACGGATGGTCAATGACCAGTTCTTGACCATCTCAGGGGGTGAGGGAAGGGGAAAATTGAAGAATACAAAAATCAGTCCCCTGGCCTCGAGCTCGCTACCTACCTTCGACTAGAGAAAATAAAATAATATTTTTTTTTTTAACAGCCAGCCTATTGCTTTGGGACAGAATAACTCTTGCTACAGAATAATATTATGTATTAAAATGACGAAATTAACAGGTACACGTGAGAGCATATGGGGATACAGATTTTTAAAAAGAGCTATAATTACGGAGGGTGCCCGGGCCTGCTGGGCCTACTCTGGATACGTCCCTGAGTAACAAGGTCGACTTCCTGACAATCCAGGTCCGGGATATAAAAGAACATTGGTTATTGCGAGTGACCGGTGGGCATGCGGCACACGACAGGCGAGGTTGCCCACTCGGCAGGGACGTCCCACAACAGAACCAAGACGACCAGCAGCCAGGCTAGCTGCAAGGAATGGTTAACTGACTGCTAATGGCAGAAATCCAATTTCCAAGAACGTCTCGCAGATAGAACTAAGGAGGAACGCCACCTAACGATACCACGTTGTGATAATACGGAGAACAAAGCTGCAGATGACTGCAAAGTTGCGGTAACGACTGGTTTTGGCACGGGCGGGTTTGAACAAGTGCGCGGTAGACGGAAAACAACAGCTGGCAGACGTGGGTCGACGACAGGAAAACAAACACATGTGAATAAATGAGTGCAGCTAGGCGTGAGGACTACTCATAGACTCACAACAGTCGCAAAACCTGTAACGTTGGAAATGAAAACGTTTGGACGTTTAGCTCGCAGCTGAGTACTTTTCAATTATGTGCTTTTTTTGTCCAATTGTATCCTTCCGCCAGATGCGAACCTAGCCTTGTCACAATCCTGATGACCTTATTTACGCGTTGATCAAGTGGAACTGTGGAATTGTTATGAAATTATGCTAATATTTTAATTTTTATGCTGGAGTCACATGCTCCGACGATCACGACACGATACGACAAGAACGGCAACAACGACACAACATATTTTTGCAATATGATTGCTTGAATTTAAAGAACGGCAGTTACACGAAGGCTGATTTCCGGCATAATTTACAAGGCACTTATGGAGTGAACGAGTTTCAAAGGCGGTTGATAGAAGGAACTTTTGTAACACGTGGCAAACAGTACAGATATGACCTTTAAGCACGTCGATGTATAAATGTAGATTTTATTATTGGATTAACCTGGTAAATGGCAATTAGATGCGAATTTTCAACTTCGGGAAAGGTGGTCGAACTGTTTCGTTTTACAATATTGTATAGCTCGTTTCTAGTGCTGCACGATACGACAAAAATCTTTTTCCAACCCAAAACTGCTTGTCGCCGGACAATTTTCGTCGTGTTGTTGTCAGAAGTACATCGTATTTGATTGGCTGTTCGGTTTAATTGTGTCGTGTCGTGCTTGTCGGTATTCCGGCATTGCTCGCATAGGCGTAAAATAATACCGAAAATAAATGAAATTTATTCTGTACCCCAAAATTTAAAAAACTTATTTTTATAAGACTCTATAGACGTCTAACTATTTTTCTCACGTCACTGCCAACTTAACTGGTAATACGCTGGTTGGCGTTATGCTAAATTGCAGCAGTTATAGGTAGACCCTTCGTCAAAGGTTGACCTCGAAAGCGCTTAATTTACCGGAAAACCAGCTATGTCCTGAATCAGCGAAGCTCAAAATTAATATCGGCGTACACGCGTCCATTTATGTTCCTGTTGATGAACTTGACACTCAACGTATTCACAATAAATAATTTACGCCTTATGGCAACGTGATGTGAGAGTTATGTTGCGTTCTACAATACAACGGTGAGGTAAACGAACAGGCAGACATCACAGATGAGGCATCACCAGCTGAAATGCCGATTTACGAGGTGCCAAGAGTTGCAATTTTAACTGACAATGTTGAGGCAGGATTTGTAACATCTCGGCTCTCGGATCTTGAAAGACTTTGAAACTAAAATTACTAAATTTTACGAGAAGATAAAATTTTTAAATTTTTCCTTAATTTATATTATTTTACATGACATGCCTATTATTTCATTAACTTACATTGTTTTTATAACCTCATTTATTTTATAAAGATTGCAAAACCATCTAACTTTAAATCGTCGTGGTGGAAGAGTACTTTGCCAGTAAATAAACATGTTTGTCCACATAACTCACTTGAAACTGATTTAGTGAAACTGATAAACTACTACAAGACGAGTTCTAGATTTGAAATATTTATAATATTATTTTACATTTATGAAATTACTCTCTTACGGTGTTCATATCAGGAGACTTCTGTGTACTAGGCTAAGATCGATTTCGAGAAGTTTGAGAATACGTTAGGCATTAATTTTTTTACGTTTAACTAAAACGACCGCCCCTGTTGGAAATCACAAATTCGTTTTGACTGAGACAATTTAATTGCTCATTATCTGCAAGGGAATATTTGATTATATCTTTTCAGTCGTGGTTATAATAAACATTTTAAAGATACTCGGCATTCTGAAAATAACGTTTCAATTTCAAATCCTCAAATTCGTAGACTAATTCTAATTCCAATCACATATTCAGGAATTACTTACATCTGGCTATTTAGCGATGTACTATTATGTTAAACACGTAAATAATTATATTAAAGAAATAATAGACAACAATAAAGCGCTGACTAAGTTCCACGAGCCCATACCTTAGACCGTAGGTTTTCCCATGTGTTTAATCAAGCTACAGGAGCAGAAATAACGCTACAATTATTTACGAAACCCCATTATAGTGGATATTAAGGGCAGAATTCAATATAAAAAAATTTTGACAGTAAATTAGTTTGCGTCTGCAAATGTTGATAATTCACACATTGGGAAATATATAAAGATTAAGAAGGAGGCTGGCTATAAACAAGCATGAATATGTATGTTAATGATAATGTATGGAGCAATCCGAAGATAATAGCCAGCTCCTTTGGTACAAGTTTCATATGAGCACAGCCTTCGATATCTGCAACCGTTTATGGTTTTTGTTAGCAAACTGTCATATGCATATTTTCAAAAATAACCACAGGGATTGGTTTAGAAGCTACATCGTTGGAAGTAAAAATCAAATTAAGTTAGACGACATTTTATCTTCACGCTTCTCTTACAACTTCCACACAGAACTCTATTGCCACTCAATTTTATATTTTTATTGATAATTTAACTAAAGCATTCAATATATCAAAACATTGCGATATATAGACAATTTGAAATATTACAAAAATGGTAAAATAATTTTAAAAAGACGCATATTTAATCTCACAATAACTTTATAAAAATGTAATTTAACTCAATTTAGATAAAGTATAAATTAAGGCCGCAGATAAAAATAGGTATTTAAACAGTATTGTCATTATTATTTCGGTATCTGTGTGATTTGGGTGTGCTTATATACGCTAATATTTCCACAGCCATAAACAGTACCTTACAGCTTCAGTGAAAAAAATTTATAGTGTATTTGGTTTGAATAAATATTTAACTTGATTTTACAAATAATCGTAACTAATTTCTCATATTTTCTGTTCTTTAACTAGCCCTATTTCAAAAGTTTAATAAGTATCAGCTATTGGGAATTCAATAACGGGCTCAGGTGGCGTTAGGATTAAAATCATCCATGAGCAAATATTAAGATTAATTCGAATAATTATTCTTCAGTGTGCGTTAAATATTTTTAATCTATGATATTCGGTGACTTTTTACTCTAATTCATAAACACTTCCTCTAGAACGTAGTTGTGATTCGCGAACACAGTATCAGCTTCCCGTAATGTGACTACATGGATCTTATTGTCAAGCAGTAGTTTGGAATCTCTTTGCCTTTCTTACACTAGCAAAGAAAATTTGTGTATTCAAAAAGGATGATTCGAGGGCTGGTTTGGGCTGGATCTGAAAAGAACTCCTTTGTTTGTATTTGAGTGACAGGATGTATCTCTCGAAAGTTGGTTTAGCTGCCTCTTTGTTCTATAGCTCTTCAGAGTTAACTGAAGATGCATCGCCAGGAGGCGAGCTCGGAAAAGCAAGGAAACTTTATTTCTGACAGTTACATAGGCAAAGAAATATGGCAACTTGAATGGAACATCAAGATCCCACAAAGCATTGGCGTTTCGCTTGTACGAGCGTCGTCCGGCTGAGATTGATTGTCTTGGCAACATGGTGTGTCTCTCAGTAGAATAAGAGCTGGTCATGGTAAATGGGGCAAGTAAAACTCTCCAGATTGTGATACTGGAGCAGAAAACGAAACCGTGTATCCTACTGTGAGCAAGTTTTTTCTCACACTCTAAACTCGAAACAGTTAAAACTGATCCATATCAGCGAATTCGACTGCAGGTGTGTTAAAACTGCTCCGGTTGAATAAGTAAAATTCTACTGATCGTTTTAGTTGTCGGTATTCACCGGTTAAACAGCGATTTATACTGATTTCTTGTGAATTGCACTGGCATGACAAAGAACCCTTAGTGCATTCCATTGGTTTGCCAGTAGATGACGGCTTATTAACTGAATATTTAGTAAAATAATTAAACTGATTGAAATCACTGACTCAGGTTTAGAGTGCAGAGTATTCGGTAGTGGGTTTAACGATGTTCGTAGGACCCTTCTAAGTACCCAGTGGCTAGACTATCTTGGAATACAGTTTTATTTTATCTGTGGATATATCTCAAACCTGCTTTGAAGGAATAGTACCTCAAATCTACTAATTCTTTTCCCGATTGCATCGTAAGCAGAATACATAGCTGTCCGTATAGCACTCGATTGATAGTCACTGTATCACTGTTTTACAGAAGAAAATTAACGCAGTGATTATATAAAGTCGTTTATTTGCTGTCATTATAAAGCTATAATAAATCTGGGATTAGATCTCCGAAGTACATGCAAATAATTTAAAATAAAATTACAAATCGAGTTTTTCTCCCTAAAACACTAAAATGATTACGTCAAAAAAATTTTAATTGTTCTAATATTACATTCTTATACTTGCCAAATTTTAAAGGTCATAAACTTTTAAACTACAAATATGACAAAACCGTATGCTACCTTGGTACTCATTTGTCCTGTCTCATGCAGCGTTGGGGTGAGATTCTGTTGACATATTTCGTAAATATAGAAAGCCAAATAGATAGTTAATTGTCAATATAACTGACTAGAAAAAAGTAGCCTTATCCCAGAATTTTCGTTTAAAGGATATATGTTTAAAGTAAACTTAGGATAATCGGTAGAATTACAGATATCAAACAAGTCTACGAACATGTCAATGCAACTAAAATACATTGGTGAACTAGATGCCCACCTCGATTCATACTGTAGGTAGACATAAATTTTCTTGATAGTTATGCGTCCTTCATACTATCCAAATAGGTAAAAAGTCCATATTATTTTTCATAAAATCGTAAAATATAAATTAAATGTTCATTAATTTTTCTTTGTGTAAAATTAGTGATCCATGCAGTTTGCATTTTTGGCGCCAGTCGTGTTTATGTGTTATTTGATAACACTCTTAAAATTTAATGCATTCATGACAGTTAAGTTTTCATTTTGGTGCCAAATATTTCTGCCAGTGCGAAGGCAGGCATGAGTTCTTTTCTTTTACTATCAGCTATTTTTTTAGTTATTACAATAACAGTATATATTAAATCTTAGTAACTTTAAAACTACAAAATAAAATAGTTTACACAATTATTGGGGTGCCTGTTCCTATTTTGGGATTTGAGATTTTTATGAAAATCAGGAGTAGCTTCAGTATAATACAAAAAATACGACGTATAAACGTGTGAAATTTTTTATTTCATTCGGGTAAGTGAACCACACTTCGAAAACTGCTGTGTGTGGCTAATATTCAAGTTTGTATTTCCAGCACCNCTCGATTCATACTGTAGGTAGACATAAATTTTCTTGATAGTTATGCGTCCTTCATACTATCCAAATAGGTAAAAATTCCATATTATTTTTCATAAAATCGTAAAATATAAATTAAATGTTCATTAATTTTTCTTTGCGTCAAATTAGTGATCCATGCAGTTTGCATTTTTGGCGCCAGTCGTGTTTATGTGTTATTTGATAACACTCTTAAAATTTAATGCATTCATGACAGTTAAGTTTTCATTTTGGTGCCAAATATTTCTGCCAGTGCGAAGGCAGGCATGAGTTCTTTTCTTTTACTATCAGCTATTTTTTTAGTTATTACAATAACAGTATATATTAAATCTCAGTAACTTTAAAACTGCAAAATAAAATAGTTTACACAATTATTGGGGTGCCTGTTCCTATTTTGGGATTTGAGATTTTTATGAAAATCAGGAGTAGCTTCAGTATAATACAAAAAATACGACGTATAAACGTGTGAAATTTTTCANTTGGGGTGCCTGTTCCTATTTTGGGATTTGAGATTTTTATGAAAATCAGGAGTAGCTTCAGTATAATACAAAAAATACGACGTATAAACGTGTGAAATTTTTCATTTCATTCGGGTAAGTGAACCACACTTCGAAAACTGCTGTGTGTGGCTAATATTCAAGTTTGTATTTCCAGCACCAGTTTATTATTTATGTGTACGTTCATCTCTGTAAACGCATTCAGTAGGGTATAATATTTATTACTGAATTAATAGCGGGCAAATTTTCTACCTCACTCAACCAGGGCGAAATGGACAAGGCCTGTAATTTTATTTTTCAAATCTTTAAGTAGAACTTGTGTACCGAGAAAATAAAAATAAAATATTTGGCACAAATATTATTTGTTGGCCTTGTTGGANGGTAAGTGAACCACACTTCGAAAACTGCTGTGTGTGGCTAATATTCAAGTTTGTATTTCCAGCACCAGTTTATTATTTATGTGTACGTTCATCTCTGTAAACGCATTCAGTAGGGTATAATATTTATTACTGAATTAATAGCGGGCAAATTTTCTACCTCACTCAACCAGGGCGAAATGGACAAGGCCTGTAATTTTATTTTTCAAATCTTTAAGTAGAACTTGTGTACCGAGAAAATAAAAATAAAATATTTGGCACAAAGATTATTTGTTGGCCTTGTTGGATTCACCAAGCAAATGTTTCGGGACTTTTAGCCCTTTCAGTCACAGTTAAATATACAATATTAGACTCTGCAATAAACAACATGTTTGCTCGGAAGTGTACTAGTATCAGCGTGGCGCGCTGTCAGGGTGGGACCAATAAAAACATGTTTGTGCTTCATGTTACCGGCAGACGTTTATTTGGCGGATCATGTGTGTGGCGGTGACTGCATCATGGTGACAAAGAGCGTATATTTTCATTTTGAACATGCATATATAGCATACTCCATTCATGGTTACTTCCAACTTTTCTGGAGCACTGCTAAAGTTCTACTTCCAGGATATTCATCCGCCTCATACAAGCAAAGCCTAACCGAGTCTACAATATTACACCAAAGGGACAACGCACCGCATTCGTGCGCACTCGGTGTAGTAATATTTTGCACAAAAATATTTCTTNAATATTACACCAAAGGGACAACGCACCGCATTCGTGCGCACTCGGTGTAGTAATATTTTGCACAAAAATATTTCTTAATATAAATATAACACACCTATTTTCTCCCTCCTTTTATTCGTATTAATTTTGAAATAAAATATTACCATTTATGTATAAAATATAAGTAGAAGTTCAATTTAATAAAAAAAAATAAGGTATGTTTATGTTAACACGAGTATAAAACGCTTGTGATATGTGGCATATTTAGAAAAAAAGCCAAGCACGTCATACGTGGGGTGATTTTTCAAAGGTTTGATTTAAAAAATGTGAAGAAACCACGAATAGACTACAGCAATTTGCTACGCAAATTTGTTCAACAAGTAATGGTACCTTCCACACGAGACGGATTTCATTCAATGAACGTCGTTTTCTGTTGTGTATATTGCAGACCATTAAATCATATGCAACCTCTCANCGAGACGGATTTCATTCAATGAACGTCGTTTTCTGTTGTGTATATTGCAGACCATTAAATCATATGCAACCTCTCGGATACAGGCCAACGTAACTGAAAGGGATAGGCAGCCAATTTTTACTCCTGGCAGGACTTTTTATTCAGAACACAGCATAATGGTAGTAATAGTAAATCGTTCCACCATTCAGCCTACGTTATCTAACTGCTGGAATTTCTTGCCTAGTGCGCAGTAGTAATCGAACCCAAGCTATAGGTTGTTCACGGTTAATTAAGCACTTTCGAAATCAACCTCTTAAAACGTCACTGCTGTTTCTTGCGTATGGGCACATTATGTGGCCTGCACCCAGTAAAGTTGGTAAAGACGGAGGGAAAGTAGTTGCATGTCGTAAGGTTGAACTGAAAGTGTTGCGTAAATATTTGCGTGAAAAACGATTTCTTTCACTTTCTGTTTTTTTTTTTTGCACGGTGTATAAGTATAAGAGTTAGCAAATTTGTAAAGAATTTACTTTTCATTTCACCGACGCATTAATAAAGTGATCAGGTTTGCGACAATGTTAATTTTACATATGGTTCAGGAATACACAATGTGCATACACAAGTATATATTAAGCAGGGCTTTCGAAAGTGCTCAGTTTAACGTGAACAGACTATATCGAGCAGTCGGGCACTATACCTCAATGATCACTTGTCCAAGTCACACATAAGTGGGTAAGTACACAGATACTAAATGACGCGGCGGTTCCTTTGATGTGGACGTACCAATTCTCTGATTGGCTACGCGAGGTTCTGGGAACGGACCTTGTGTCTGACTGGCTATAATACATTTTCACGTTTACTTCACATTTTTCTGAAGCCCTGCTAAAGTTCTACTTCCATGATATTCCTCCGCCTCATATAAACTAAGCTTAACTAAGTCTGGAAAATTACACCATAGGACAACGCACCGCATTCCTGCGCAGTCAGTTGTAATAATATTTTGCATGAGAACTATTTCTTACTAGGCGTTACCAAAACATGTTTTCTCGCTGTTTTAAATTAATATTAATTATAAATGAAATATTATAATTTATAGAGAGAATATACATAATATTTGAATTCAACCAAAAAAATTTTTTACCTTTATGAACACAAGTATAAAACGATTGTGATACGTGGTCTATTTAGGAAATAAATAAAACGTCATACATGGGTTGATTTTTCAAAGGTTTGATTCAAAAAGCGTGAAGTATGAAGAAACCGCTAACAGACTATACTGCGTGCTGCTATAGGTTCCATATTGTCTGGGCTGCCGGCTAGAATGTAGGTTATCAGGTGCTGATTGGCGAATGGCGTTCCAACATTTTTTGGCACCGAAGGTTTATTCTACTCAGAATGGGAAGCGCAACGCTGTTAGTCTGGCAACTAAAATTTTTCGCCGCCAGGTAGAACTGGTGTCTCATATGTCCTATCAGATTTTTCCGTTTCGCGTGTAAGAAAATGGGATGGTTGCAATTTTCATAAAATAAATGTTGTTGTGTAAAATCTCCCACAGTTGTATTGAGTTAGACAATACGTGAAAAATAAACTTGGTTCTTCGCACTAGAGTGGAAATATAACGAAATATACTCACACATTGTTAAATATTATGTAGTAAATTATTGTATTGAGCAAAACGTAGGCATACACAATTACTTTATTTAAATATCACAACTCAATCGAAAAATATAATTGTGAAATTGTTAAAATATAATTTTTAGTGCTTTCCTACGTAATTTCATTAAGCGAAAAGAGAAAAGTTCAAAGTTCCTTTTGATGACAGCTATATTTTTTTCGCACTTAAATTCGTAACGTTTCCCTATAAATAAAGCTTTCTTATGAATGTTCAATGCCAATCACAGTTGTAATTTTACTTTTTGCTCTTGTAAACACCATTGGAGGGCGTAAATGATACGGATTTTGGCTGGGGCAAATGTACATCACAATTCGAGCCAAACACTAACGTTTATACAAAAACATGTAGAATTTCTCAATTTACCGCCAGCTTAGAAACGATCTCTTTAGAACACCAGCGCACCTTGCGGCGGTAATTTTTCCTATGCCATAGTCATAAGAAATGACTTTTTTTTTTTCCTGATCGAGTAGAATTAACCTTACTGGCAGATGACACACTTTTGCTGGTGAGTGCGACTGCTATTCGCGGGTGTAAAGGCTGGTCATGGTTAAGTGAGCATTTTTGAAATCAACCTCTGAAAAACGTCACTGCCACATAATTTCATATACTTTAATTGGCTGACTGACCCGCATTCGCCAGATAAAGTTGGCAACGACGGAAGGAAATTAGTTACATGTCTCAAAGTTAAATTAGAAGCGTTAGGTAAACTTTTGTGCAATACTGAAACTACTTATTTTGCTTTATGTTTCTTTAATGCATATGAGAGTAAAAGTAAGCAAATTTGTAAAACATTTACTTTTCTAATAATTTCCCAGTTTTACTTCACCGACGCATGAATAAAGCGATAAGGCTTGTGGCAATGTTAGTTGCACGTATGGTGAAAGAATACACAATGTGCGTTCGAGTAAATGTTAAGCAGGACTTTCAAGAGTGCTCAGTTCACCGTGAACAGTCTATAAGTGGTTGCTTCACCTTAGTGCTCTCAAGTACTCTGCGTCCAGGACCTGAATCAGAGTGGCCCCGGCTCTCATTCTCTCACTTGCGCACGGACTATCGCGACGTAGGAGAGCTCCCGTGTAACACCAGCTGGCCAAGTTTAGTGCCCGTCCCCTAATGTAATAATCGATACCACTGCGACCCTGCGAGGACTAATGCCACGGGGTTGTTTCAGCCCGGACTTTCCAAAGTCGTGATTAATGCCGCAATTGTGCCCAACAGCCGCTGTGATAGACCTGGATTCCGCTCGCTAATAGCAGAGCGTCCAATTTACAGCTGTAGTTTCATACAATATGTTCCTTGTGCGACATTAACACTTTGAGATTTTGACATGTAGTATTTCGAAAACAACTGTATCTAATTAATGTATTTATTTTGCTTACCTGTTTTCAGTTTGTTTAGTTAAGATAATATAAATAAATATTATTAGTAATAACCGGTTTCTTCGCACTCACTGCATTAGTATAAAATGGTTCCTATTGCTGCAGGGCCCTGTGTTTGATGCGGTTCAATGACCTCGGTCTCAATTAATTGGATAAGCTCTGTTTTCCTTCAACTCAAAAAGTCAATATTTTTTCCCCAAAAACTTAAAAAAAAAAAAACACGATGAAATATATAATTTTTTTTTTAAGTCATCTACAAACTTTTTTTTTTTTCCCTTACCCGGCCTACTTATTAAACTACCTTCGCCCTGCACACAGACTTAATTTTAATTAACAAACTCGAAATTTTATAAATATTGATTTAATAAAGTTTTTGAGTGGAATGTTATTTTTTTTTTTAATTTGCGAAAACTTGCACGTAGGAAGTCCTGGTTTCGATCTTAATACCGTCCTTCCACAATAAAATGGCGAAGCACATCTTGTCGTTAGCACAACCTCCCATTTATGAACAAATCTCCGCCTTCCCCACGTATTACGTTCACCACAGATATTTATTTTTAAAATACAAAATTTAAGAAATACAAAGGAGGAATTGTAGAAAATTCAGAATGTCACCAAAAGTTTTTGTAGTATAGAAAAAGATAATATAATCCATTCACGGTTACTTCACACTTCTCTGAAGCCTTGCTAAAGTTCTACCTTCAGGATATTCCTCCTCGTCGTGAAAACTATGGTTAAATAAGTCTAGGAAATTAGACTGAAGGACAACGCACCTAATGCGTGCGTATTCAGTTATAATAACACTTTGTCTGAGAACTATTTCTTTCTAGGCGCTGCCAATACACATGTTTTCTCACTGTTTTGTAAATATTTATCATGAATTAAATATTATAATTTATAAGTTAAATATTGGTAACACTTCCATTAAAGGAAAAATAAGATACTTTTATGTTAAGAGGTATAAAATGCTTGTGATACAAGGCATATTTAGGAAACAACCTAGCACATCATATATATGGGGTAATTTTTCAAATGTTAGATTTAAAAAATGTGAAGAAACCGCGAATAGACTATAGTTTTAAAGACTTCTGATCAGGAGGTTGTGGGTTCGACAGAGAAAAACCATGTCGGACCACATCTTCTCACCATCACAGCCAAAGAAACAATTAATATCTTCTTCGGCCTATCGCTAGCTTTAGATAATCACCTTCATTATCTCCGACCCGTCTCTTTCGCCGCCTTTGTTTTGATACCTGCCAAATGCTGAAGTTTGGAAGTAGGTATTGAATCTGCTCTGCGGCGTGAGGCGCCAGCACTTGCTGCTAGCCCTCGGTGATAGGGTGTAGGAATACGTCGACACTGCTGTCTCTAGGTCCAATTTACTAATAAATTACACTTTATATGTGAGTTCACATAATCGAGTTTTATTGTTGCTTGAACAGGTTAACTGGTACATGAACTCACGAGACAAACTCCCTCCCTTTTCTGTATGTAGATTGCGTGATACTTGGCGCGGCGATTTTGCGTCGTGTGCGGGGGGGGAAGATTCTTCACACTTGGTATAGAACTACTTATCTGACACTGCAGCGCTGTATTCCCTCGGCTGGTGGCTTGGAACTGATATCGAACTTTGTGGGCGTCTCGGCGCCTGGCTTCGAAGTTCCTTCTTCCCGGGTCCACGCAGTACTCTGCGCCTGACGACGGCCGGCTGCCGTCGACGTCTGCTCGTGGATTCGCTCCGTCCTCTTCCGTTTCCGTCGGCCAACTGCATGCTCGATCCGCGACTGACTGACTGACTGACTCGTTCATCGCACTGGCTTCGTCCAGCTCCGACCCGGACGCCTCGCTTCAGGTCCCCCGACTGACTGATTCGACGTCTCTCAACTGACTGCCCTGTTGCTCCCCCCTTCGTGTGGTTTTGTAGCGTCCATCACCATATTCAACTTCCCCCGTCTCTGCACGTGGTCCGGGGTGCTTGTCGTCCCCCTGGGTCATAAAACACGTGGCCGCTGCTCGTGTGGTCCGCAGCCGGCCTGGCGTCGTCCCTTGGTTCTGGCCTGGAAGTTTATTGTCCCGTTCTGCACGCACGTCCGCTAAAAGCTCTCATGGTTTATTGCGGTACAAGCCCGGGACAGACGCAGCTGGTGGTGGGATCTCGGTGTCCCTTGGGCAGCTGCAAAATGCAGCTGTGTCCGCGCCCTGGTGCCTTCCGTTGTCTCCGGATGTCGTCTGCACGTGCAGGAACAGTTGCACGTGCAGAAACCTTTGGTAGCGTGCCTTTGTAGCTGCGAGGCTCCTGGCGTCCCTCTTCCGGCATGTCCACAAAACCCTTAATCCTTATTGCGGTCGTCTGCCGGCGAGCTTCGCCAGAGCGTGTGTTCTGACGAATAAAATATAGAGACGCAGAATGTGTCAGTTTTTACATCGCATACCCTCCTACCACACCTTCTTTTATAATCCATTTTCCCTACTTTTCTTCCGCATTTCCAAGCTGTCGTGACATTAGTTCTAGCTATGTCACAGGAAATAATATTTATCTCACGTATATCATCTTGCAGGCCATCAAGCGTAATTCCGGCTGCATAGACTGACTGATTTAATCACTTTCGTCACACCTCCTATATTGGATCCAGGCTTGCAAATTTAAAATACGTAATATTAATCCGAGTTTCCATTTTTTTTAAAATCAATTAATGTACCTGCATTGAAAACATAACGACGAATATAACCGATCATAAAAATCAATTTTTCCAAATAATGGTGGAATCGTAAACAGAGTTTCACCAATCCCTATTTCGTCATTTCATGTTTATAAGCATACATATCGATTTTAATTAAATATATTTTCTTTTCAATGCTTTCAACATATTCATAATTAATTTGTACTTTTGTAACCATGAGACACCTATAAATGCCCTTTTTTTCTTCGATGGTTGAAATTATCTCGTTCATTTGTGATTAATTTACTAGCTCTTTCGGAGGGATAAAAAAAAAATTATGAACTTCTGTCAGCTGTTTTTTTTTTTCGACATACACTTCGTCGAATTTCCTTTCCTTTAAAGTAGAATTCTCGATATAAACATCGGTTTCATAGATACTCGTGGTACTCCATTGTTCTGAATTTCTTTTATTTCGTGTGAAAGTCTGGCAAGTATATGTTTCTGACGAGCCGATTTTATCGTACGCTGTACTTATGGTACGAGCTTCGACTACGTGTCTCTCACTTGCAATGTCCACTGTCCCATCGTTTTCTGTTAACTTAGTATACAACATAAACAGTAGGAGGTAACGGCGACAACACATACTGTTTCTGAGGAGGTCGAAAGAACAACTCAAATAGCCATCTACAAATACGCGAAAGTAAAACAAAAAAAAGTCAATTCGAACACAATCCACGCACGATAATTGAAAGATATTTGAACTTCGACTGCTGTGTGTTATGATGGTTAAGTTGTAAAGATGAAACGGATCAGAAGGTCCACCACATTGTACAAAATGACTGATTTGGTCTAAACTGCTCTGGATGTCGGTGTGCATTCCGGCGGTGGTTTTGCGGAAACAACTTTCTCGCCAAAGTTTACCAGGAAAAAATTACGCAGAATGCAACGAAAATAAAGCGACCCACTGTGTGAATGTAGTCACATGTTTAAAGCGGGTAGGTAGAGCTTAACGTCTCATCAACAGCGAGGTCATTTAAGATGGAGCAAGTTACTCAGAGAAGCAGGAACGAGGAAGGAATCGGCAATTATTTGTACTTAAAGGCCCATCCCAGAATTCGCCTGGAGCGATTTTAGAAAACAAAGGAAAACCGAAATCAGGATGGCCTGGCCGGGAGTGTAACCCGAGTCCTCCCGAATGACAGTGCAATAGTTCACCACTGCTTCACCTCGTTTGGTAGTCTAAAGAGGGGGAAGACGGCCCAGCTAACTTTAAAAGAGAGGGGAAAAACCACCGCCTTTGTCAACCGCAAGAGAAAGGGAGAAATGCCAGCAGTGCCTAAAGTTGGCGCGAGTGACCACATCGCAACTGAGACACACATGCCTGGGTGTAAGTTGGAAAGAAAAGCAAGCCACAGCGAAAGACTTATGTGTAACATTTTTTTATAACTATTACTCGTGAAAATTACACACACGTGTGTGCATGCACACATACTTGCCCCCTAAAGTCCACCATTTTTAGTAGAACTGTAGGAAGGCTTCTTTGAAAATAGTCCTGAGTTTGGCCACCGCATTCGATTTGATGCCCTCCATGTTTGTAAATCACTCTCCTTGAGACCTATTTTTTTCAATTTAAGTAGCAACTCATCCTACTGTCAGTAAACTGGATAGACGATGACAGGGAATCTTCTCTTGGCGAGGAATTACGACACAACGGGCGATGTATTTAGTCGTTGCGTTTATGTGA
This sequence comes from Clitarchus hookeri, assembly GCA_002778355.1. Taxonomy (NCBI): domain Eukaryota; kingdom Metazoa; phylum Arthropoda; class Insecta; order Phasmatodea; family Phasmatidae; genus Clitarchus; species Clitarchus hookeri. The sequence continues at coordinate 31,935 of NQII01001738.1, forward strand.
TGCCATTTTTCGCGCCGTTTCCTCCAACCTGCATTGCGCAATTCACATACATTGACATAAGTGGGTCGACTTTCTAAGGGTACTGTGGTTTCCTCCCACCATTGTATTCCGTAGCTGCTACATCTTCACCTCGCTTCTCTCCCATAGGCGATGAAGTTGCGTTGCACCCATCGCGAAGCAGTTAAACTAGCCACTGTTGTGCCGCACAACCCCCGACTCCTCGCCGAGTTGGGATGCGGGGTACCTTGGCCACAAGCTAGTGTCTTACCGCAGGCTGATCGCTGTTCGGGGGAGGATCAATAACAACCACCACCGCCACCAGAGGCCAACCTTACAATCGCCCCTGCAAATCCCTAAAACCCCCTCTGTTACCACCGCTTTCCACCTGCGTTTTTCCCGAAGGATGGCGTGGTTTGATTGCAACAGGATCTAAAATCATGTTGGAGCCATACTTTTGGCTTCCTCACAAATCTCATCCTGTTTATTAATTGTATTTCTTTATAGGCGACATATTTAGCCACTGGCCGGTTTACAGGTGTACGTATAATCCCATAAGCTATTCATTACAACTATAAAACTCAAAAACACTTTTATTATAAAAAAAATAATTAGAGCTGGAGTAGGCCCACTTAATAATAATTAAGGTGCATCTCTGAAATAACTCCTCCTGCAACCATCAGTAAATTTACCCCGCGTGCAGATATATTTTCAATTATGTAAATTTAATTGAAACCGTTAATTGACAGTGCCACATGAAACGCGTTAACAACAGAGGAAGATGGGAATATTGAGTGCGTGTGTGTGTGTATGCATGTAGTTATTTGTTACACCCGAACACACACGCATTTATTACAAAAAAATCGATGCAATCGAGGTAGTTAAAATCCATTCGCGGTTTCTTCGATCTTTTTGAATCTAACCTTTGAAAAATCTCTCCATGTATGACGTTTTTGGTTATTTTCCTAAATATGTCAATTGATATTTCCTTTATTTGAACAGAAATATTGTGCACTCTTAAATATCTGCTGCATGTAAATTTTTTAGTCTGCTTTCTTGTTAAGCAGCAGTTAGACTACTCTTGGAGTTATAATGTTAAGCTAATCTGTCACTGAAATTCTGAAAATAGAAATGAACTGAGTTTACTAAGAAAATACAGCGGTTATTGTAAATTTTATTTGTTTAAGCGAAAACTATAAACATTGTTTTGTCACCTTGGCATAATAGATTATTGTTGTTTTTATGGACACATTATATGTCAACTAACCAAGCTGTATTTTCACAAAATATGTTATTTTATTAGTTTCAAAATGTTACAATTTACTCAGTTCGTTTTCACATACAAATAAAACGGTTCAACTTATACCTTGGCGAATTTCCCTGTAATTTTGTGTGAAGTAAAGGAAAACTTGTTCATGTTCGTTTATCGTATAAATTATCGACATACATTACTTTAAATAACTGGTCCTTTTGTAATATCATTTCCATTCGTGCGTAACTGTTTTGTGTCACAATTTTATTGCATTTGTGTTTTTTTGAGGTAGTGTCTGGGAAAAAAGTTTTTATACCCGTTGTGTAGACTTTTATATTGTGCATAAAACATTAAAGATTAATCTAAATATTATTCGCAGAACGCGAGTTGGCCACACGGGGTTTGGCCACAGAGTAAATAAGTATAGTTTATTCGCGGTTTCTTTACACTTCTTTAATCAAACCTTTGAAAAATCACCCCATGTATTACAGGTTTAGTTATTTCCTAAATGTGACATGTATCACAAGCGTTTTATACCTCTAACATTAAAGTATCTTATTTTTCGTTAAATTTAAGTTTTACCTGTATTTTATTTATAAATTACGATATTTCATTTACAATAAATATGAATTAAAAAAACGGTGAGAAAACACGTGTGTTGGTAATTCCTAATAAGAAATAATTCTTATGCACAATATTATTACAACTGAGTGCGCACGAATTCGGTGCGTTGTCCTTTGGTGTAATTTTATAGACTTTGTTAAGCTTAGTTTACATGAGGCGGAGGAATATTTTGGAAGTAGAACTTTAGCAAGACTTCAGAAAAGTGTGAAGTAACCGTGAATTGATTATACACAGAAACAAAATGGCGTGGTGGTCCTTTGACGTGGGCATGCCCATTCTCTGATTGGCTTCACAAGGCTCTGGGAACGGCCCTTGTGTCTAACTGGCTACTACATGCTTCGGAGGGTTCCCTATTGTTTGGGCTGCCGGTTTGCAAGTAGGTTGCAAGGCGCTGATTGGCGAACGCCGTGTTCCGACATTTTACTGGCAAGTAGCGCCATATGTTGCTTGCGTGTGCGGCTGGAGTGGAGAGTGAAGAAATTTGGGCAGCTCTTAACATCGGGGGTCTTGAGAGCCGATGAGAGTGAAGCGAGGTGGGTATGGAGCGGCACCGTAATGCAAGGGTGAGGTAAGTGGGAGATCCCTGAGAAAACCCACAAACCAGCGGCATCATCCGGCGCGATCCCCACATGCGAAATTCCGTAGAGCGACCCCACCCGGAGTAGAACCCGGTTAGCCTTAGTGGGATGCAAGTAGTCTGACCGCTTTACCACCGCGGCACCTATCTGCGGCTGGAGTTATCGGTATAAGCAGCTATTGCACCTCCGTATTTTTATGTACACCGTAGTGTGGCGTCTGCCAAGAGAAGAGGACCAGCCTATTAACCAACATGACTGCTTTAATTGCCGGTGCATTTAGTCAATTTCTGCACCGTGAAGAACAGCTGAAATGGTTTCACCCGGAGGAAAGAACTTATCAACAACATCGAGTGCTGGCCGCCACACTAAAGGCAGAACCTTGTGTGGCGTCAACTCGATTCTGAAAATTTTAGGGGCTTTACGCCAACGCCCATCCACTTCCTACTTCGTTTGCTAATATCACGTGGGACCTGCTTTCACATGCAATCATACTACAGGATCACAGAGTACTTAAGAACGCAGAGGCGAAAAAGCCTATTATACTGCGAACATCAGCCGAAGACGCCTGCTAACATTATTCCCAGGTGGCAGCCCAACTCATAGGGAATGTTTCTCGGTAAGCAAACATGACGCCTATTTCCAGAGCCTAGCACAGTCGATCAGCGAATGGGCACGCTTCCATCAAAGGAACATCCAGCCCATTTTGCTTCAGAGTATTTACTTATTATTTTGTGGCATCATCTTTTCGGTTTGTTACTCGTGTATGTATACATGTTTTAATACACTGCGGTCGTTTTTTAATACTGACATTTTCCCGTCTAAGTAGTTTCTCACTATGGTTAGGCCTATCTGCAACTTGATAAGTTTCTTTTCTAACTGATCATCCTTGCTGGTGAAATGTCTCGTCAACAAGATCATTAGGAACGAGAAAGGAATCATCGACCATGGAGGAACCATTCCAGCATTTGCCTTGAGTGATTCCGGGAAACCATGGAAGACCGAAATCATGATGGTTGAACCTTGAATCGAATTCAGGTCCTCCCTAAACAATGACTGCGACACGCTGAAAAACACGTTAATGATTTCCAGAAAACTAACTCGGCTATCATGTCACGCACACTGTGGAATTTAATAACTTTCGATTCAGAAGCTCCATTGAAAAGCCTGCCAAGCATCAGCATCTTCCGCCACTTCCCCACGCGTGGAAATACCCCGAGGCGCATCGACCGTTGATTTCCAAATTGCAAAGGTCGCTATTTAAAGCTTTATCTACAGTGGTCACGGGGGCCCATTTTCCCGGGCACTGGAAGGTGCATTTTTTTTGTTCATTACATATTCTTTTGCGCAGAACAATTCCTCGTGAACATAGACCCCTCGGAGTTACTGGGCGCGTTATGGAATGGGCTACCGCCCCACACCAAGGCCTAGGCACCCTCCATTTCGGGAGTTTCATCTCGCCGCGGCAGAGTTTAACTGCGATCTATAAACCCGGGCAGGAGCCATTAAATAGCCATTTCAGGGGAATGTCCTGGGCGGGGGTTCGGATAGGGGGAGGACTAGAATGAAGCGATGTTATATCACCACCCCCGTACCACGCTCCAGGCGAGGCATCGAGGCAAACTGCTCCAACAATGACGTCATTGAACTGGCGGCCAGCCAGCAGGGTCGCGTCGAGGGCAGAGGGGTGTAGAGGTGTGGCAGGGGAGGTGTGTGTGTGCTGCACATGCTACATAAATACTAAGTGCGATCTAAGGCTTAGGGCGGAACACAGAGGCACGTGTCAAGTCGTTGCTTACTAACCATTTCTGCCACAGATAAATACACCGCTTTAGGCGTTGCAACCACAGGTATTTTGTTTGAAACCCTGTATTACTGCTATGCCAGAAACTGTCTCACTAAGTGACAACTTAGACTACTCGCCTCCCACCAAGGCGAATCAGGTTCGATTCACCGTGGTGTTGCCCCAAATATTTGCATGTGGGAGTCGTGCCAGACGATGCCGCTGGTCGGCGGGTTTATTCGGGGATCTCCCGTTTCCCCAGCCCTTGCATTCTGGCGCCGCTTCATTCTCATCTCGCTTCACCCTCATCGGACTCTTAATACGACGATGTTAACAGCCGCTTAAATCTCTCTCTCCTGCCCACTAATTGATAACAATAAAAATTTACCACAAAAAACTATACAATCTATGTTTATTTCCAATATCAAAATAATACATACATATATTACATTATCCGGCCAAAGCATTTTACTCGCACAGATGTTTCAATTTGAACAAACAAGGAGGCATGAGCAGATAGAAGAACACCACGCCGAGGTTACACTTGAAGGTAAAAAGAAAATCGAGGATCCAGCACACGAGATAAGAACATCACAACTGTACTAGTGTCAATGTAAAGCTGCATAATTTAGCGAGTCCTGAAAAAAAGGGGTTCGTACTTCATGTTGCGAGGTACGCGACGCGCTCCTCGGCTTGGTATTTTCGCGGTCACCACTCCGCTCGCATTTGGTCTCGGTTTCCCTTCCTATACTCCTTGACATGATTCTCTTTGACGTTTCCCCTACCGTCAAACACACGCGCTCTGGTACTGTCTGATGTTTGCGATGTTATTAAAGCTCCAGTTTTAATTGCACAGGCTCATTTTTTACCGTCACTTCGTTTAGGTGAGCCTCTGTGTCAACCTGCGTGGCACTTTGATCAGGTTGGTCGTGGTTTGGCAATTTTTAAAACAATTTTAGCATTTTAAGCGTGTTTGGTCAAAATTATTACGGGCTAACTTGTGTGTGTATTAAATAAGGTAGCTACCATGGTTGTGGAGTTTCATCCAAAGTTCACTTCGGTCGCTCTGTCTAATATTTCGTTTTAACTTGCTCACCGCGTCACGGTTCCCTGTATATTGTATTCGATGTAGCGTTTTGTTCTGTGTTCTCGGAGTTTTGCTGTTGATGCTTTAGTTTGTTTACGTGGTACAATGGAGGTGAAATGGGACCGCTTGCTTCTCGCGCTCGTAGATTTTTTGTAATTTGCTGTGATAATGTTCGCTGTCATTAACCTTTCTGTTGTTTAGAGTAAATTTGTAGTTGGAAATGTTATTGAATCACTTATTGCAATTTTCAGAATTGCCCTTGTTTATTTTAAAGTCTTTTAGCGTGTCATATATAGTGTGTTTCACATATTTTATAGCTGTGGCTTTGTTCGGCTCCACAAGAGCGCCCTCGTACTTATTTTAATGTTTTTTTATGTATGTGCCATAGGTTTGATTATTACTCATTTCTTTTGGTATGGTTAAATGCCCTTCGAGGCCGCCGGTTTCGGGCCGTTTTGTAATTTATTTGTACGAAAGGAGACTCTCAATTTGTATTTATTTATTGTATTAAATATGTTTCATGTGCTATCATTTTTGTTTACTTATGTCACAGTTTTATTGGCAGCAGCTTTTTACGAGACTAAGGAACACAGTTTCAGTAACAAATTATAACTCCGTCCATAATAGACTTCCCTCATTGGACATTGTTTTCTGTTGTGTCAGTACAAAGCAAATCGTTTTAGTCACTTCCTGTGCAAAGTCACAGATAAAGGGCGATGTGACTGAAAAAATTAAAACTGTTCAAGGACCAATTTTTTCCTCCTATATTTTTATTATATTTTATGATTTGGTACACTGACTGATGTTCGTGGTAATTCGATAAAAATGCTAAAATAATTTGTAAAATTATATTTATGTTTTTTAATGCAAACATCAGAAGTAACTACATTATTTCTTCTTTCCGTTAAGTATGCGCCCAATTAAATTTTCGCATAATATTTATTATTAAACAAGTCGCATATTCAAATATTTAGTCAGCATATTTGTTTATAATCGAGTAACTGATCCGTAATCGCAATGCATTAATTTAGTTCCCCGGGAAAAATACTACATTGGGTTTTCATAATTCTTTAAGAATAAATAAATACATATGTATCACATCGAAGATAAAGGTATTATTAGCTAATTTCTTGGGTAGAGCTGCAGAACAATTTTTACTCCATACGACCCACTAGTTCATTCATAAAAACGATAAATATTTTATGCCACCACTGCATTTCCTAAGTTTTCCTCAGATTTGTTATTGTTAAAAAGCATTTATTAAACATAATAGTAGAGGGATTTGGGGGACTTTGGCACATTGTGACCTGGGACCGAAGCGTTGGAGCTATTCTGTGCTGCCATTTCAGTCAGCCGGCGGCCATCTTGGATCCAGGTAACTTTTATCTTTGACCTTTAACCCCAAAAATTCAAAAAATCCAAAAAATTCTAAACAATTTACTAAAGAATTATATTTAAAATTACTTATTTAAAAATGTATTTTTAAAAACTTAAATTTCCGGAGGTTTCCCACACCACCTGCACCATTACTCATTCCACCATCTTAAAAGGTGCAGTACACCATCCTGGTAGGCGTCACAGCCACTGTCTGCCATCGTGGCAAATGCAGCCGTCCGCCATATTTGTAGGTGCAGTTCGCCATATAAGTAGGCGTCACATATACCGTCCGCCATCTGGTTTTTCTTTTTTCATTGGTTTATACATTATTGGAGTTTATTTCTCACCTTCGTTCGACCGCCATCTTGGTTTTTTCGTTTGTCATTTGTTTTACATTGCTGGTACTGTCTCCAGCACCGCGCCCAGCAAACGACTGACCCCCTCTACTCCCCCTTCCAATATATTTCATTGACCAACTGCCCCACCCCTGATTCTCATTGGTTAGTTGTCCACCCCCTCCAAATATATTTAATTGCTCCGCCAANTAATTACTCGGGTGTTTTCGGAAACCTTCGTTACGACCAATCGATGGCTTACTTTAATCGTTAGGGCGGACTATTTTTTACCTAAAAACTTTTTATAATGTGCACCACGAGCCCCCTCGTAAAATCAGTCATTTTTCTCGCTCTTAGAAATGTATATTTGTTGTCTGAGCGGCCATAAAATTCCCTCGGCCATTTTGGCATTTTGAAGGGTGCGCTCGCTTAGTGCCATGGACAAACGGGACGAGTTATCATAACTGCCGACAGAATTTCTCCTGGTTTACGCATCTTAAGAAATTGTGACTGTATTCAAGTATTTGCTGGCCTACCTGCAGCAGGACGAAGACGGACGAGATTGCCTCCCGTGCAAGAAGTGTTTCGAGGGTTGCGCCACCACGGTTCCCGACACGCTGCATCGCAGGTGCGGCCCTCACATATGATATGAATTTGATGACTATAGCTTCAACAGTTTGAAAATTGTAGCCAACTGTACTTATAAGAGGACTTCGGGCATAATAGACCCAACCAACCTGATTGGCACTGCGGGTGATGTATATGATATGAATTTGGCAGCCTTGTCTTCAACAGTTTGAAAATGGCAGTCAACTATGCTTATGAGAAGGCTTGAGGCATAATGTCCATGTCACATTGATCAGTGCTAGGACTATAACTTAAACGGTTGAAATGATGGCCAACTATTCTTATAAGTTCCTGGGGGTCAGATATAGACATACTGCACTTAAAACATGTCGTGTGGTAAGGTAACCACTGTGTTGTACTTGAGGCTCAGATTGGTTACATAATTAATTCAGAAAATAGAACAATAATTCCTATACCTACTAAATTAAATATGGCATCTAACAAGTACGAATAATCAAAGTTCCTAATGTTACTTTAGCATTCGATTTTAAAACACAATTTCGAAAATATATAACACTTGGTATATTTAATAATATATTTAAATGCCTATAGAATCCAATGTGGTGCTAGTCATTGTCGTGTAATCATATTTTCTGACGGAATATTCTTATCTGTCTAAAAAAATACGAAACTGTAGACACTTCATTCGATACACTTGTTTGTAAAAATGAAATTAAAATGTAAAAAAAGAAATACATAACTTTTATTTTTATAAAATTATGCTTTACCAAATTGTTGGTTGTGACATAATAATATAATTATCCTTGAAAATACGAGTCTGTGAACACATAGTTTAATATATTTAAATTTTGTAAATTTTAGAAGTAAAATAAAATATTATTTATATATATTTAATTTAGTATTTTTAACTTTTATTGCCCATCGAATTCAAGATGACTCCTCACTCGTCAGGTCCAAAATGGAGTCACTGAGGCAAATTTAGAAGCTCCACTAATTTTAGCTAAATAAGGCTATTAATGTAGCTGCTCAACATTATAGGGTTGTTTTTTTAGGAGCTGTCAATATCGCGGACATGCAGCTGTAGTGGCGGGAAAGAAAAATTAATTTACGAGAAACTTCTACTACCATAGAGGGTAAATTCTAGACTTTTTGAGGGGAAAAACGAGATATTCGAGGGAAGAACAGTAGATTTTAAAGGGAAAATGGGGAGTTTTGAGAGAAGAAAGGGAGAAAGCAAAATAGAGGGCAAAAAAACCGAATGGCGACTGGAAACAATATGGCGAAAATTCAAGATGGTACCTGGCTCCGAGCTCCGACACCCCACACCCCTACTCAAGAACCCCCATTATGTATCTGCTAATGTCAATAATAAGTATTCCTTAAATTTTAAATACAAATCAAGTACAAAAGTTAAGTGAAATTAAAATAAAGTACCTAATAAGCATGCCATAAGAGTCCAACTGCAAGTACGCTTCCCATTAACCGAGATGCTCCCTCGCCCAAACGATCCAAAAGTCTAAGCCTCTAAGTAACCATCCCGAGGTCGGAAGGGCTTTCCCTCCAAATGATTGATCATTGCGTATAAACGCCTTGGGCCCAGTAAATAGCAAACTAAAAGCCAATTACTATAAACATTTATAAACACCATTATTGATATTTTATTACTCATAACCAGACCAATTACTGTTGTGATGGTCCTGCTTGATGAAGGTTTTTCTGTAAAATATATTTCTGAGGCATCTATGATGGAAGTTCGCTTAGATACATTTTTATTACAAATACTCTCTTGTTAATCGAATTTGTTTGACGTTTAAATAAATGAATTCTGGTAAAGTATTGTACAGTGTTACAGAATGTATACATTCTTCTTTCATATGCAACACAAACNTAAAGTATTGTACAGTGTTACAGAATGTATACATTCTTCTTTCATATGCAACACAAACAGAACTTAAAGGGTAATATTGGTAGTCTATGTATTACTCTCTAAANCGCTTAGATACATTTTTATTACAAATACTCTCTTGTTAATCGAATTTGTTTGACGTTTAAATAAATGAATTCTGGCAAAGTATTGTACAGTGTTACAGAATTTATACATTCTTCTTTCATATGCAACACAAACAGAACTTAAAGGGTAATATTGGTAGTCTATGTATTACTCTCTAAANTATACATTCTTCTTTCATATGCAACACAAACAGAACTTAAAGGGTAATATTGGTAGTCTATGTATTACTCTCTAAAGAGTTGTGCATGTTGTACAGTCGGGTGCAGTGTTATATTGAAAGGCACTCTACTTCTGCCTTAACAAACTTGTACGAAACCAGGGCGTGATCCTCTACTACCTAGTCTCGGGTAGAACTGGCTACTCACTAAGGCAGTAGACACTGGACACAGCTGAGGCCCCATTATACGGGCAAGTTTACAGGTCAGCACTTATTTACTACCTACTCCTATGTTTGAAAGTTAATAGTGTCTTAATAAGTGTGACCCTAAATAAATTAATACTTATACAGTATTCTCTAATATTTTAAAGTAAATAATTTGTTAATATCTCTCGCATGGTTTCTAACTGTTGAAAAAGTGTCGTTTGCTGAATGTTTAAGTTTAAGAGAATTTAAGACTAACACAACAAAAAATGTGAGTCATTTGCAACTCTTTTCAGTTGTAGCCCATTCATAGTTACTTCCAAATTTTCTGAAGTCCTGCTAAAGATCTACTTTCGCTATTTCCTCGCCTCAAACAAACAAAGCTTAAATAAGTCAAGAAAATCACATCAGTGGGACAACACATCACGTGTGTGCGCACTCAGTTTAATAATATTTTGCATGTGAATTGGTTTTTACTAGGCATTTCCAACACACTGATTTTCTCCCTTNGCGCACTCAGTTTAATAATATTTTGCATGTGAATTGGTTTTTACTAGGCATTTCCAACACACTGATTTTCTCCCTGTTATTATTCGTACTAATTATAAGTGAGCGATTATAATTTATAGGTTAAATGTAAGAAATTATTAAATTTAACCGGAAATAATATACGTTTACGTTAATATAAGTATGAAACGCTTGTGATACGTAATATATTTAGGAAACAACCAAACACGCCGTACTTGGGGTGATTTTTCAAAGGTTGATTGAAAAAGTGTTAACATGATGAAAATAGACTATAGTGAGTGTAATGTGAGACTGCATGAAGTAGGCAGGCAAAGGTAATCGCCGTCGCGATCAGCGCAAGTTGCCCGCAGTGCAGGGCAGCGACGTCACCTCCCCAACCACCCCAACCCCTCGACGACAGCGCTGATGTACCCAGGAAGCTCCCAGCACGACACGACCTCCCTCGCCGACACGCACAGCCACCGCGGCTCTCTCCGCCGCACTGACCTCGCCACAGCACAGTCCGGAACACGTCACATGCAGACCCTATCCAAGCATCTCAATTATTCTTGCTCAAAGTAAAGGCTGTCGGAAACAGTCGTATGTCTGTGTTTATAGGTGCGTGTTGCCTCGCTATTCATGGACACATTTTGAACTTGTGAGGGTCCTTTGTGACCTCGATCTCTCATTCGCGTCACGCTGACACAGCGAGAAGGCCGAACGTGATGCTTCAAGCTCAACCCGCCGGTATTACTCGGTTTATAATCACCAAAATATTGTGGTTCGGAGCCCGCTACAGTAGGTACAGCCCTCATTTTAACCTCACTCTCTGAAATTATCAACCAATTATAAGAAAATTGCTCAACTACGTATCTACCCTAATAATTTTAAGAAGAGTTGCCAAATATTTCACTTAGGTTTATTCCCACCTTTATGTCTGACNGCGCACTCAGTTTAATAATATTTTGCATGTGAATTGGTTTTTACTAGGCATTTCCAACACACTGATTTTCTCCCTTTTTTTATTCGTACTAATTATAAGTGAGCGATTATAATTTATAGGTTAAATGTAAGAAATTATTAAATTTAACCGGAAATAATATACGTTTACGTTAATATAAGTATGAAACGCTTGTGATACGTAATATATTTAGGAAACAATCAAACACGCCGTACTTGGGGTGATTTTTCAAAGGTTTGATTGAAAAAGTGTTAAGANCGTTAATATAAGTATGAAACGCTTGTGATACGTAATATATTTAGGAAACAACCAAACACGCCGTACTTGGGGTGATTTTTCAAAGGTTGATTGAAAAAGTGTTAACATGATGAAAATAGACTATAGTGAGTGTAATGTGAGACTGCATGAAGTAGGCAGGCAAAGGTAATCGCCGTCGCGATCAGCGCAAGTTGCCCGCAGTGCAGGGCAGCGACGTCACCTCCCCAACCACCCCAACCCCTCGACGACAGCGCTGATGTACCCAGGAAGCTCCCAGCACGACACGACCTCCCTTGCCGACACGCACAGCNCGCTGATGTACCCAGGAAGCTCCCAGCACGACACGACCTCCCTCGCCGACACGCACAGCCACCGCGGCTCTCTCCGCCGCACTGACCTCGCCACAGCACAGTCCGGAACACGTCACATGCAGACCCTATCCAAGCATCTCAATTATTCTTGCTCAAAGTAAAGGCTGTCGGAAACAGTCGTATGTCTGTGTTTATAGGTGCGTGTTGCCTCGCTATTCATGGACACATTTTGAACTTATGAGGGTCCTTTGTGACCTCGATCTCTCATTCGCGTCACGCTGACACAGCGAGAAGGCCGAACGTGATGCTTCAAGCTCAACCCGCCGGTATTACTCGGTTTATAATCACCAAAATATTGTGGTTCGGAGCCCGCTACAGTAGGTACAGCCCTCATTTTAACCTCACTCTCTGAAATGATCAACCAATTATAAGAAAATTGCTCAATTACGTATCTACCCTAATAATTTTAAGAAGAGTTGCCAAATATTTCACTTAGGTTTATTCCCACCTTTATGTCTGACGTCACAGCCGGTATGCTCTAGAGAGATGAATAAAGTATGACAAATTAACCAAATCCAAAATTCCTTTGACATTTCAAAAAAATCTGTACATGCATGATTCTGTGGCGATTCGTACCAAGCACGGCATTTGCATTACCGAATCCTGGAACATCAGGACTTCAGGCTTAAATTCCGGTGGCTTCCTCCCAGTCGCAACAAACTTCATCTTCACTACCTGCACCATCGCAGTTTTAACTACCACATTTAGGACGGTCGCAGTTTCGATCACGACCTGGTCCATCATGAGACCAATCTCGCGAACACACCTGAGTGCATAGTTTGTCTCCAGAGGGCGTAAGCCCATTTGAAGCTGCAAATATTGCTTCAGATAATAATGACAATGCTTATGAAAGTACGTTTTATGATTTACTACCATCTCCGAAGGCAAATTGCATGCATTTCTCAAGAGAAAATCTGCGGTGAACAGCAAAGCTGCTGTCCTAAAGAAGGCGCTATTTGTGAAAGATAATAACGCCATGGCGTTTAAACCGTTGTTAAAAGGTCGAGCCCCTCGATATAAACGTGCNTTGAAGCTGCAAATATTGCTTCAGATAATAATGACAATGCTTATGAAAGTACGTTTTATGATTTACTACCATCTCCGAAGGCAAATTGCATGCATTTCTCAAGAGAGAAACTGCGGTGAACAGCAAAGCTGCTGTCCTAAAGAAGGCGCTATTTGTGAAAGATAATAACGCCATGGCGTTTAAACCGTTGTTAAAAGGTCGAGCCCCTCGATATAAACGTGCAAATAAGGCAGTTTTAACATAAACAGAAACATATGATTTTCGGTATTTCGGGTGTTCAATTCAGTTTCAGTTAAAGGCATGTGACTGTACATCACTCGTGTAAAATATTAAAGTGAATAGTATGTGTGATTGACAAAAGAAGACGCAGAACATTTTCTATGTCTACACCACATGGCAGTGAATATCTACTGTGTGGTAGTAGTACAATTTTAGTCTTACAAATTGTGGGTAAAAAATCATTGATTTCATTTTGTAAATTATATTTAAACCGCAGTGAGTACACAATGAACCCAATATGACCAATTTGTATTTTTTGTACATAGTGTTGTGAATTTTATAATCCATTAATAATTAATATTTTGGCACTGTTTATATGCAATGTATAAAGTTTTATTTTTTAAATTACGATTATTACTAGGCAATTATTTTTTTGTAAAACTTCTAAAAACTATCACCTGAACCGTAGTTAGGCCTAACGGAATAGTCTTTTCTTAAAAGCGATTTTTTTTATTTGTTCATAATAGTGCGTCTAGAGTAAAATTTCAATCCGGATTGAACCTGGAGTGGACTGAAGAATCCCGTATTAAACGTTACTATAAACACATACGAACTGGACTGAAGGATGAATGGAGTGAGTAATTCTCTCCAGTTGACGAGGTGAACTGGAGTGTAGAATCCGGACTTTACCCAAAACGTTACTTTCGGTCCATGTTCCGTGCGGTTCGGTTTAACTCCAGTCAGAGTTCAGTACAGTCCGAAGTTTTACTCTAAACGTAGTAATATTCATAGCTGAGAGACGTAATATTTGGGAAACAAGTTTCATTCCACATTTTGATGAGCACTCGTTAACCTTTGAAAATCATCTGTTTTAAATTAAGCCGAAAAATATGCTTAGTTTGGTCATCCAAAAAAATAGATCATTAATAAATGGGCTCGATTCCTGGACACATTGCTATATATTCTCAAGTATTGGCTGTTCGCGGTAAACTGAGCATTTTTGAAAGCCATGCTTAAAGCCTGCTCGTGTGTACATTGTGTATCGTTCCACCACATGTAAAATCAACATTGCCATTTGACTCATCACTTTACTCGTGCGCCAGTCAAGTGAAATAAACTATGATTTAATTATTTACAAACGTTTACCTAGCGCCCTTAATTCGACGTTAGCCCTTGGAGCTACTTTCCCTCCATCGTTACCAACCGTACTGGGTGCATGGCAGTCAGTCGGCATGTTAAAATATATGCAGGTAGGTGCAATGACATTTTTCAAAGGTTGATTTCAAAAGTGCTAAATTAACTGCGAACAGCCTATACCATATTTGATATTCTGGCAGACTGTCATTGAGCCTGCTCCACGCCCTTTCCCTTTCTCAGAACAAGATTTTTACCAAAGAGCATACAACAAAATTGTTGCAGCTCAACAATTATAAAGAGAGAACCGCAATTATTTGTTAGACGAAGTACATTCTACGGGAATACAAGATTTGAGCAAGCATTAATTACCACTTTCACTTTCTAATATTAGTAGCAGTAAGATTCCCGCCAAGTCGCATGTATTATATTTTTTTATTATTGCTCAGGCCTAAGTTATTTTGGCCAAACCCACTGATTGCATCATTACGTTACTTCAAAGTTATTTCATGCCACAAGTGCATCTGCCATAATATAAGTGTTAATAATGGATGTTTAAACACTGCTCAATAGAACGCATCGAGTGATTATCTGTCTCAGTGAGACAATTTAATACGTATTATACTGACGTGACTGCGCAGCCACTATAAATGTTTAATAACGTTAAGGAAAGTGGCGTATACTGTTAATATTTTATTTAGGGGACAGCAATTATTTCTTAACTGCAAAATTAGTAAACCTCGGTTTTCTTTGGTGAGGAGCTTATTTACTTTATCGAGTTTCGGGGACGTGATTCGTGTTGTGCTGATAGATACAGCAACAAGAAGCAGGATGGGAGCGCCTGTCTGTTGATGATTCTCCCTCACAGGCAAGAAGCAACACCGTAAGAAGAGTAATACTCATTTATTTTCCGAGAAGCCCCCAGCCGGCCTCTTTATTCCGGAAGAACTCAGAATAGTTTGGAAGAAATCAGTCTGACTATAGGATGACACGTACTTCCAGGCGTGTAAGTCATGTTCATAAAGCAGAAAATGATATCTGGCGAGTGATCGAATCCGCCAATAAGNTATCGAGTTTCGGGGACGTGATTCGTGTTGTGCTGATAGATACAGCAACAAGAAGCAGGATGGGAGCGCCTGTCTATGGAGGTTCCTCCCTCACAGGCAAGAAGCAACACCGTAAGAAGAGTAATACTCATTTATTTTCCGAGAAGCCCCCAGCCGGCCTCTTTATTCCGGAAGAACTCAGAATAGTTTGGAAGAAATCAGTCTGACTATAGGATGAGACGTACTTCCAGGCGTGTAAGTCATGTTCATAAAGCAGAAAATGATATCTGGCGAGTGATCGAATCCGCCAATAAGCCACTTGGGTTGAGAAACGAGCGACATGAGACAAGAGTGCTGAGTGCAGTGTAATGCGACTTGTGTCTGTGTCACAAGGGTGTCGACTGCTGGGCGATCTTGCTAGCGATGTACGTGAGAAAGTGAACGAGGCATCGTTAAACTGTTGGAATATCTGCAGCGAGAAACCAGTGGCCTGCGAGTGAGTAAAGACTATGAAGGGTATTTGGATCACTTCCGGGGTCGACACCACAGACTTCGACCCACCCAAATAGTGCGGAGGTTAGGAGAGCATAATGAAATACTTATTAGCATGAATAGTAAGTGTTTAATGTGAAATATCAAAATTCACTGTTTTTTTTCTTTCGGGGCTAACTTTAATTTATATTCGTCGACGAGTAACTGTTTTGTGGTATTTTTAAGGTATTTCTGTTTAGAATTTTGATTATTTAAGCAATTAATAGTTATCCCGTGGTAATTGTACATATATTTGTATACTTTGTCTTAAATTAATTTTAATATTGGCTCAAAACAATTCATTCAGTCCACCACGAAACTAGCTTTACCCTAAACTTGCAAAAATAGGGCCAGTAGTGGATGGATACATTTAATTTGTATACACTTGCAGGTCAGGTAATATATTGTAAGCTGTGATAAATAAAGGATAATGTCACGTAGCTGATAGCTTGTAGACCAAAGTCCATAGATTACTGTGAATGATAAATACGACAATAGGTATTGATGACTGTTTGAAGTCCAAGTAAGCAGTGTGGACGAAAATATAAAGGCGAAATTATAACAGTAATGCGTCAATGAGAATTTAGATAGTAAAACAGGCATCTTAGATATAAGAAACCATGAATTAAAATATAGTTAATATACAGTGTNAATGAGAATTTAGATAGTAAAACAGGCATCTTAGATATAAGAAACCATGAATTAAAATATAGTTAATATACAGTGTTAGTGAAATAATGCGGTAGACAAAAAAAAACATAAACTGATAGTTAAATGGCAAGAAAGAAAATCAGGAGTGATAATGAAATGGTTAGCCCAGCGACTTTGGAAGCCATGTAGCTATGGCAGAACATTGTTTGGCGTAGCATCTGTCGTTGAAGGGGTTCCTGTAGAGGCAAGAGACGTCATTGCGGTCGATTTTTTTGAGTTGAGTTGAGAGATTTTGGGGGCTTTTAACGAGGTTTTGAGAGCCGATGAGGGTGAAATGAGGTTAGAATGGAGTAGCGCCGGAATGCAAGGGCGGGGGAAACGGGAGATCCCCGTGAAAACACACCGACCAGCGGCATCGTCTGGCACGATTCCCACTTGCAAAAATCCGGGAGTGGCCCGGCCGGTGATCGAGCCCGGTTCGCCTTGGTGGGAGGCGAGCAGGCTTACTGCTCAGCCACCACGGCCGCTCGACTTCTAAGCGAAAGCCAGCGCTCAAGTGTAAACTCGACAAGTGAATTCCCAGTAGCACCTCACAACACNCCGCTCGACTTCTAAGCGAAAGCCAGCGCTCAAGTGTAAACTCGACAAGTGAATTCCCAGTAGCACCTCACAACATGCAGGACGTGCTGACCTGGATGTCGGAAGTGGAATGGGTGGGATCGGTGGCAGAATCCTAGTGTGAATTGGGACGGCTACACTGAGACATGAAGACGTGGGGAAATTCATCGACAGTACCTTGAAGAAGTTAGTCTTTAACGAGCGACGACTTCGTCACTATAGGCTATTCATGGTAAATTTAGCACTTTTTAAAGCCCTCTCGTTTGGAAAAAAAAAAGCCAAAAAATGTATTTTATTTTAGTTTTAGACGTTAACTTCTGAGTGAGGTGGGATATACATACNCCGCTCGACTTCTAAGCGAAAGCCAGCGCTCAAGTGTAAACTCGACAAGTGAATTCCCAGTAGCACCTCACAACACGCAGGACGTGCTGACCTGGATGTCGGAAGTGGAATGGGCGGGATCGGTGGCAGAATCCTAGTGTGAATTGGGACGGCTACACTGAGACATGAAGACGTGGGGAAATTCATCGACANCGGTGGCAGAATCCTAGTGTGAATTGGGACGGCTACACTGAGACATGAAGACGTGGGGAAATTCATCGACAGTACCTTGAAGAAGTTAGTCTTTAACGAGCGACGACTTCGTCACTATAGGCTATTCATAGTAAATTTAGCACTTTTTAAAGCCCTCTCGTTTGGGAAAAAAAAAAGCCAAAAAATGTATTTTATTTTAGTTTTAGACGTTAACTTCTGAGTGAGGTGGGATATACATACNGGAAAAAAAAAAGCCAAAAAATGTATTTTATTTTAGTTTTAGACGTTAACTTCTGAGTGAGGTGGGATATACATACTGTGTTCATTACTTACGTGGCAATATTTACTTAAAAAGTTGGTTGAAGGAAAAAGTAACTAGCGTCTCACAAGTGTCTACTTTACAGTGAACAGCATATAGAGTATGTGTAAAAGTTCCTCGCCTTCGACCACCAAGCTCCGGGAGTGTTGGAATTGTGAGCGATCGAGGTATACCCGATAGCCGTGTACCCACAACAACCAGAGAGTACGAACTGGAGACTAGATGAGAACACGAGTCTTGCGGAAAGTGGTAAACACTTGTCTTGAGGGAAAATTTCGGTCACTGAAGGAGGAAATGCCTCACTATTTATTCAATTACACTCGGTGCAACAAGACTGTGATGATTTTTCTCATTGGATAGTCGTGGACGTTGAATGACCATAACAGTGGTCATGCCGCACATCGTAGGGCTTTTCCCCATAGACAGCTAGACCAAATTTCGGAAATATACCTATTGGCCACAGTTACAGGCGAGGCCATGCAAGTGAAAGATGAACGTCATAGGTGAACTCAATCTTGAACGCGCGTTTTAAAGCAGACAACAGTGCTGGCAGTTACACAATGGTAATAAAGTCATCGCAATCCTGCTGCCCAGTAATTTGTTGTCAGTGAAGCTAGAACGATGTCGAGAAATGAGTTGAGAGAATACTGTCCCAAATAAGTCAATGGACAAATCTAGTGGCCTCCAAGACCATTAGCTGGTAGCAAGTACATTTTCTGAAAATTCTGACAGCTTGTAAGTTAGAATGATTAACATTCCTGTGAGGGTAAATCTGACTTCAGGCGGACTAAAACAAAGCGGGATTCAGAGATACCTCCAAANTGAGGGTAAATCTGACTTCAGGCGGACTAAAACAAAGCGGGATAAATTGCATGTAGCTTCAAAATTCTAGACTTCTTTAGATTTATCTGAAAATTTTGGAATAGTTTTTGCTTTAGAAATCTATTTTGTTCAAGAAGGCATCGAAAATATTCTGAACCGACACGTTTCGCATAGCTCTTTAATGTACGAATCTTCTTTAAAAATACGTTTCACCAGTTTAAGCTAAATCCCTCTGTTGCAGTGCGGATAATATAATTAGAATATTAAAGTTGTATGTCAAGAACGTAAATTTATAAGTGAGTTACGGCGTCTCCAATTCTAATTATGACGTAATTGTATGATGTTCGTATAGTTAAATTCACATTAAAGTAGTTTATTGGCGAACTTTTGTTCCAGTTCTGTGTAATAATGCTTCACTCAAGTTGAAATTAAGATTGATTCTAATAATGCCATAGGGCCAGGAGTTAGAACCTTAATAACGTTAAAATTTTCTGAAATTTACATAGGAGAGATAAAATTCTGTTCTTTCCCGTTGAGTGGAAATTGCATAAATATGCAAACGAATTGCTGAACTGAAGGAAAGTGTGTACACGAGAGTGAAAGTATAGGGAAAAAGGGGAGATTGGTTTTGGTTTAAATTCTGTTAAAAAAAATCTACCAGTCTGGAAGCGAAAACGATCCAACTCGATGATTTTCTTAATTCTGTAACGGGAAAGCAGTGGTAGATATGGCGAGAGAGATGCGTTAATGGCACCGAACCATGTAGCAATGCGTGACTCCTGCAAGTTCACCGTCACGGGATTTATCTCATTTTTAAACACAAGGTGCCATACTCTTCTTTCTCAGCTCAGCTTCAGAAACTTATATACACTACCGACAAATAATTGCAATAATTTACGCACTAAATTGATTTAATTTATCGTGCTTATTAATTGTCCTCGCCTTTCTATGTTGGTTTGCTAGGNGGGGGGGTTGGGGCTTACATACTAAGTTACAGTCTCTTCACGGTTTCTTCACACTTTTTGAATCAAACCTTTGAAAAATCAATTACCTCATGGATGAAGTGTTTGGTTGTTTTCCAAATATGGCATGTATATCAAACGATTTATGCTTGTGTTAACATGAAATACCTTATCCTTTATTAATTTGAAATTTTACTTTAATTTTAACAATAAATTGTAATATTCAATTTATAATTAATGTGAATAAAAAAAGTGAGAAAATAGTTCAGTAGAGGAGAAATGGCGATTGTGGCGAAAGGGCTGGGGGCTCGAAGCGTCAGAGCTGTTCATGCTGTCATTTGGTTCCTTCGGCGGCCATATTTTCCGCCATATTTGATTCATGTAACTTTGACCTTATACCCCAAAGATACAAAAATCCAAAAATCTAAAAAATTCAAAAAAAATTCAAAATGTTAATAAACTATATAAAAAATTATTTTAAAATGTATTAAAAAAATTTATTTAAAAAACTTAAATTTCCGGAGGTCCCCCAGAACCCACTCCACCCATACTAATTCCACCATCTTGATAGGTGCAGTTCACCATCTTGGTAGGCGTTAAGACCAGCATCCGCCACTTTGGTCGGCGCAGTCCTTAATCTTGGTAGGGTCAGTCCGCCATCTTGGCAAGTGTCACAGCCACTGTCCGAGATCGTGGTCGGTGCAGCCGTCCACTATTTTGGTCGGTGCAGTCCGCAATCTTGGTAGGTGCAGTCCGCCATCTTGGTAAGCGTTACAGCCACCGCCCACCATCGTGGTAGGTGCAGCCGTCCGCCATTTTTGTCAGTGCAGTCCACCATATTGGTAGGTTCAGCTATCTACCATCTTGGTGTGCAGTCCGCCATCTTGGTTTTTTCGTTCGTCATTTGTTTATACATTACTGGAGTTTGTCTCTCGCCTTCGCTCGACCTCCATCTTGGTTTTCTGTTAATCATTTTTTTTTACATTACTGGTGCTGTCCACAGCACCGCGCCCAGCAGACGACTGACCCCCTCCACTCCCCCCTTTCAATATATTTATTTGACCAATTGCCCCACCCCTGCTGCTCATTGGCTAACTGCCCACCCCCTTCCAATATATTTCATTGTTCTGCCAATGTTACTCATTGTCTAATTACTCGGGTGTTTTCGTAAAACGTTGTTCAGCTAATTAGACGGTTCCCCTCCACCATCATCCAATATATTTAATTCTTCAGCCAATGTTTCTCATTGGCTGACTACTCCGGTGTTTTCCGAAACCTTCGTTCCGACCAATTGGCAGTCTACTTTAATCGCTAGGGTGGACTATTTTTTCTCCTTAAAAACTCTTTATAAGACGCACCCCAAGCCCCTTCGGTAAAGCAGTCATTTTTCTCGCTGTCGTTCCTTTTTCGCTATTTCAAGAGGAAAGCCCAGTGACCATTTCGAAACTTGCAGAGTTTCAAACCCCTGTTAAATTTACGATAGCCACGTTGTCAAGTGAAGAAGAAAATAACAACAGCGATGCAAATGAAAATGGAGAAAATATTCTTCAACTTATCCTGACTATATTGGCACGAGGAGCAGCTTCGTCAATGCAGTCTACTAGCACGAACACGCACCCATGAGGCAACCCGTACCAGACCTAATGTGCCTAAACGTCCAACAGATTATTCTCTCCCAGCTTCGCAGAGAGCCCCATCAGCTACGACCTCAAATACAGTGATATCGAAGAAGAAATGGAAGTGTCTGTAGCCGAATTTTTTCAATTCAGGCCAGAAGACGTGAGCAAGTACAGTGAACTGAATTTTGGGTACCGACATGTAAGTTTTCGAGATGCTCGAGGCGTTCTGCAAATTGAATTTTGTGATTTTACAATTCACTGGTGCGATGATTTTGAAGGCTGTTATGTGAGGGACACATTAAGGTGCGAATATAAAAACGGTTACGTTTGCAATTTATGCCCTAACTCTACGCTTCCTTTTTCACTGAAGGAGTTGGTAAAACAAAATCGTGAGTTCCACGTATACAAGGCAAGAATGTACAAAAGTGTAGTGTAGGAACTTTTACGAAAAAGTAAAAATAATTGTGATGGACATAGCCATGTTGTGAAAACGCAAGGTTTTCTGGACTTAGCCTCCACCTGCACGCCTTTTGCTTGCGAAGTGCACCTAGACTCGAGGCCGATACCTTCCACCAAGTTTTCTCGCAACGGTGGAGCGCGTCCTGGTGATAAGTTCATTTCCGAGAAAAAATATGCAAGTACATGTCCTCTACTACTGGCGTAATCTACAGAGACCACCAGCCGGCTGTTACCGCAACTGTAGAGCAGTGTGACGAAAATGTTAATTTCCTCCTTGAAAGAAGCATCTTCGATGGAATGTCTCTTGAATTATCAGTGCAAGATTGTGACAGTGACGAGTGTGCAGTTCATTTGTACCAAGCACAAAGAAAATTTCCCACAATCATCGGAAATATAAAAAAAGAAATTGTCAGCGAACGACGTTCAAGCAAATATGACAGTAGGAAATTGCGAATTTAATCATAAAATTAAAAATTATAAACTTTTTAAATTTGCTCTGAACGATGTGATGGTGCTTGGTACAGTTTGGAGGTTAGAACGCCACCGGAGCCATGGCCAGAGGTGCTCGTGTGCGCGTCTGCAAATGAGCTTTACTCTATGTTTATCATTTAAAGTATTTTCTCCCGCGTGTTTTGTAAATATTATATATATATTTATATATTGCTGAATTTAATCTTCCATTTGATGTGTAAATACGGTGTATTTATATATTGAATTGAATTTTCTTATAAGTATTTTTTGGAATTATGATGTAAAATAAATAGTTATATTGCAAGTATTTGTGTAATATTTTAATTAGTATTGAAATCATTTTAAAATGATGTGTTTTGATTGCTGCTACATGCAAGCGATACATAGGAGAGATAGATAGAGAGAGAGAGAGCGAGAGAGAGAGAGAGAGAGAGAGAGAGAGAGAAAGACAGGCAGACACTGGCGGCTTTCTCGTGCGACGTGTCAGAATGAAGGTCGTCACGCGTTTCACATCTCCTCCGTCAGCATACTCCCCTTATGTCTTTATACTCTCGAAAGGTAATTGTAATGATTAGCGAAATGAAACACTGCGTATCGCGATTCAATGGGGACTGAAGGACCATAGCTTTATTACAAAAGACATAGAGAAAACAATAGGATGACATAGAGAAAACAATTGGTGGCGCTAGTTGTTACAGTTTTGATACAAATCATAACAGTAATTAATGTAAGTCAGTAGCGGTACCATTGTGCCGTGCACATTTTTTTTTAAATTGAATACCTTTCTTTAAATCGTTCTTCGCCATATATTTCAGACAAGTTTATTTTGTACTAGTGAAACAAAAAAGGCTAATATGTGCAGCAAATTTTAGAGTATATTATTTTTATATTGTAGGTAAATAAGTCAAGCATAATTATTGTGTAATATGAGGCACTGTTATGAAATATTGCATGTACTTGTCTCTTCTCCAAAGGAAATGCCAGCGCAATCATAATTTATGCCAAAGAAAGGGAAATAAATACTTATTTGTTTTACATTTAGAAGAAATTAATTACTGAACACACACACAGCTAGATGTTAGAAAACATTTCGTTATAATTAACGCAAAAAAAAACCTAAATATTACACCAAAAAATTAGGTTAAAATATTTGGTTCACAAGTAGAGGAGCAAAAAATGCATGTCTCTAAAATCACATTTTTACATCCATATAAATATATAATGTAGCTGCAGACTCTAGGATGGTAGAAAACTTCGCACAAATCCTTCCATGTAACATTTCACGTCCGTAAGAACACGCACTCAATTAGTCATTTCGAGGTGTAAATCGGCAACATCGTTACGTAACACACATAGAATGATTTCATAGTTTTTCAAATACTGGTGAATATCATCCCCTTCGGATCGATGGGAGGGTGGGTTAGAATCGAGAGGCAGCGGAGACTACATGTTTTCGCAGCAAAGGCATCTTTCAGCATTTGTGTAAGCAATATCAGAGACTGGAGAGTACTGTACCGACATGGATGAGTCCGTCACATCGTTGGAAGAAAGAGTGTCTGTTGTTTTCACATGTAAGACTGTCATTTTAGGCGATCCTTTTTCCAGCTGCGATGCATTGCCAGCTTCCAGCAGCAGGTAATCTTCAGTTATGTTGTCGCATGTAACCAACTCACCCATCTGGAAGCCATGAAAGGGCAGCGTCTGTGAGCCCTGGAAGGGTGCCATCTGGTGCTTCAGAAGGGTGCCATATGGGTGCTCCGAATGGATGTCGTCTGGGTGCTCCGGAAGGGCGTCTCTATCGCGATGACGACTCTTGCTATAGGTGCAATTCCGAATTCTACCATGGTCTCCAATAGCACAGCATCACATCGCCCTGAGGCGATAGATGCAATGGCATCCATCCTTTCTAATAATTCCCCCGCATTAATTAGGAGAGCCTTGTCACTCTCGGGCCAGAAAAAAATCTATGACATTTCGAAGATTACTGCTAATTTTCTTAAAGTAGCCAGAGCATGGATTCTTCAATACCAATACAACTATCGCGCGTCGACGCCCAGACTAAAGCTTATATGTGAGTGATCATCCCCCTCCTATAATGCTTTGCATACCCCCACCACTGCCTGTCTCCCCTTCTTGTGTGTGTACGCCTGCGAATAAAAAATAATTACCTATATATTCAATTGTATTGCTAGGTAGGCAGAACTCTTAAATAAGCTAACAATATTATTTTTTCTTTTAATATAAGTGTGTATTTATTTACCATTAAAGTATTAATATTTTATCATCATTATCTGTACTAATTTGTACAGCATGCAGGCAGTCGGTCGAGTCTCCTGTTTAACCTTATAGGTCACAGGTACATGAGTAACATTCCAGAGCAACATATCGTGTGCACAGCGCCAAGCACTTGTTTTATTCAGCCACAAAGCCACATCGGGCATTTTAACTAATTCCACAGTTAGTGTAATCCATGCTGTGCACACCGGCCAGATCCCAAGTCTGGAACCAGACTATAATAATTGCACTACCATGCTTTATTGACTGAAGTTGAATGCAATTTAATAGAAGGAGATTACGCTCCTTCCAATCGCAGTAGGTGGGCGTGAATACTACCTTACATATCAACTACATCGTACACATTTGAATTTGCATGGGCCATCTTGATGGGGCCGCTGCCTATCCAACCTCTACGAACGCGCTTCGTGAACGAGTCCTCTTACTAGGCGGACCAGACGCTCGAACCTTCGTTAGCGAACATCAACCCTTCGAAACTGGGTCCGGAGTCACACCGCTTTGCTTCTCCAAAGGTTACTCGTGCGAAAAGAGCCCATCACCAAACCTAGCACTGTGTGTCGTGGAGGTCCGGTGGGAGGGAAAGCCCTCTTTCTCCCCGGCTACTAAGGCCGTACACACCGCTGTTGCGGCCCTCCAGGCAAAAACCCCCTTCCAGGCCTCTTCCCAGTGGGAGGTTCAACCAATGCCACCCAGAGTCTGACGCGCGATAGGCACGGCCAAAGGCCGGGGCTAAGCACCGATCCCCTGGGTCCCCCCGACGATACCGTGCACGCTGAGTTTTCACCCAAAGCAGCCCAACTCCTCCAGGACGCCAGACAGTCCCTTCTGCGGAGCTCCGCCACCCCGAGATCTACCCAAAGGCCTCAGTTGTGGTTGTGCACTCGGCTCGAGGGACATCACCAATGGCGAAGAACATACGCAGCCTCTGGACAACTTCACATGACCTCGCAGTGGCTGATCGCCAGTGCACTGGTGGAGCCGCCACTAGCCCATTAACGTCCTCACTCCGTCAGCCACGGTGTTTCCACTATGTTTCCAGCCCTGGCCTTTCGAGGAGGTGGAGATGGATTTGAGCAGTGGTATGCTATATATTAGCATCACTGTCCCATTTCAGGGACCGTGTCTGGGCACACGCAGCAGCACAGGGGAAACCCCTTCCCTAAGGTCGAGAAGTCCCCACTGAAGTTCGTCAGCTGGGACGAAGAACTCTCCACCGGACCTAGCAGTGAGTGATTCTGGAGGTCCAGTAAGAAGGTTGCACCACTTGACGCCGATCTGCTCTTACACCCAATTAAAGGCCGGTGACCACTACTTAAGCTTCCACCATGGAGATGGACGAACTAGGATAGTCACTACCGTAGTCACGACTACCCAAACAGGCACTCAGTGGCTCTGAATCTATTATAAACTCCCTACACATCAGGATCTGCTACCAGTTTTCACTAAGTGCATTTTCAGCCTCCCCATCGCCTTACAACTATTACAGGTTGGTTGCCCGATCATAAGCCCAGCTCCAACCCGGAACCCCAGGGCCATTAATATTTTACCAACTAAATTGGTTCAATAGCCAATAACAAAGTAATGGAGTGGAAAAAAGGCCAAAGGCCTTGAGTGGGAATTTTTTTCCCCACCGTAAGAGCTACAATGCAGCTCCCAGCATCGTATTGGAGAGGATACCAGCGGAACTGAGCTGGCCATCAGCTTTGATTTCGATATGGGAGAACAGCTAATCATGCATGAGATCGGAAACGCAACTAGCCACCAGGAAACTCGTATTGAACCTAGCATGGCAATATTTTGATCGGCTTGCGGTGAATGTGTGTAACAGGGTACGTCCGAGCGGACATGGAGAATTACCCCACACAAGCTTATCCTGTTTCCTTCGCCTGCTCAAAGTCTGTATACGTTTGTGGCAAGAGTCCTCCTTGTTCCTTCGGTACTGCATGTACCCGCGAGCCATTACTTTTAATAAAATTTTCACTAATATTACTTCTCTCCACAATTTATTTAGCAAAAAATTGAACATTATAGGTATTTAAAAAGGAAAATGTTTAAAATATAAATACACAGATAATTCATTTTTATACAGGTGCGTTTTATTTAAACAAATTAAAAAACTAAAAATACACGTAAAATTCGAGAGACTTAATAAATGTAATGTGCGAGCCAAATCATGTTCGTAAAAAATTATTAGGAGTAGGATGGGAATGTTCAAAGTACCTTCTTCCATGTTAAAGTGAATCTTGGACGAACCCGTGATGACAGCAGCAGGTGAAATCATGCGTGTGCGCTTAAATGGACCTGCTTCACAGTTCGATACAGGTTCCTCAGAATTTTTATGCATCGTGGTGTCAACACGGTGGCTGCAGCATGGACTTCGATGTTTAGTTGGTGCCGTTTGAGTAGAAGCTTCGCTGGTATTTTGCAGATGTACGCAGACCTGAGGGAAAAAGTCAGGGAAGTGAATTTAAGAGGTCGTAGGAGGAGTGTCGACCTTGCCATGACTCGAAGATGCTGCAAATTCCAAAACCTGGTCCACGGCTGCTGGAAGAGTCGTATCCCATTTCATGTGATGAACCACGCAATTCCCAGAGGTACAGCAAGATATTAACTATTGAGAAGGCTCGCAATCACCCGGANTTTCATGTGATGAACCACGCAATTCCCAGAGGTACAGCAAGATATTAACTATTGAGAAGGCTCGCAATCACCCGGGGTCACTGAATATAAACCAGTGGTCCCATCCATCACATTTTTCTTCGTAGGTGTGTAGTGATCCAGATTCCCAGAACGAATAGGTGGTTTTAGAGTCGTCCGGATATGACAAGACGTACAGGTTCTGCGGATGAAATGGCGTCATCTTGCTCCCACGGTGACTCGTGCTCGACTGGGCGGCTTATTTATTTTCGGGTTTGATTTAGTTNTTTCATGTGATGAACCACGCAATTCCCAGAGGTACAGCAAGATATTAACTATTGAGAAGGCTCGCAATCACCCGGAGTCACTGAATATAAACCAGTGGTCCCATCCATCACATTTTTCTTCGTAGGTGTGTAGTGATCCAGATTCCCAGAACGAATAGGTGGTTTTAGAGTCGTCCGGATATGACAAGACGTACAGGTTCTGCGGGAGAAATGGCGTCATCTTGCTCCCACGGTGACTCGTGCTCGACTGGGCGGCT
This sequence comes from Clitarchus hookeri, assembly GCA_002778355.1. NCBI lineage: Eukaryota > Metazoa > Arthropoda > Insecta > Phasmatodea > Phasmatidae > Clitarchus > Clitarchus hookeri. The sequence goes on from NQII01001738.1 coordinate 59,910, forward strand.
TATTTATTTTCGGGTTTGATTTAGTTNGAAATGGCGTCATCTTGCTCCCACGGTGACTCGTGCTCGACTGGGCGGCTTATTTATTTTCGGGTTTGATTTAGTTACATAATTTTTTTTCGCATTTTGGTATGACGTCATTTATACACGTGACTTTAAGGTGATCAGGTATCTTCGTATTTCACACAGCCTAAGGAAACGCATAGGACTTGCAGCAGGTGTTCGCAGCAACTATTAAAGATAATTTCGCATCTATGCCAGCATGTTACTTTGTTTTTTCTTTTCGACTCCGCATCGTGCGAAATCACGTCTGCAAGCTCTTCTCGAATGCTGTTTGGCATACCAAAATAAATAAAAAAAATGTTATGCTACGAGATATATAACCTTTGTTTATATCTCCGTAAAATGAGCATGCCACTCGTGAAGTTACTGGGCGTTCATTCGAAGCGCTTACCAGAAACTACGATCCGTTTCTTTCCTCATTTTATGAAGGGAAGGACACCCACGATCGTCTTGTGCATTGCTTATTTATGCAAAAATTACTCAGCCATTTTTTTCTGCTCGGGCCCCACCACATTATCAGTCCTCGTGGGTACTGCGTCAGCAAGTCACTCAGCATGTTTCCCACCTGATGATATGGAATCGTGCCTTCGTCCCAGGACAGTCCGTGGTAGTACCTGGTCAACCAGGCGTTTGTTTTCTTGCTCTTTTCATCCAACAGATTCCATGGGATATGGAGGCTGGAAGTTGCGGGTTCGAGTCACGCCATAACAATCCTTGATTGCTATTTCCTTGAGCATGAAGTCGTCTTGGCTCCATAAATCTTGTAAGTAACAGTAAATTTTTACGACTGAAATGTGAGTCCCCACTCCATGCATATTTACGTGCTTAACTAACTGATGATTTTACCAGGCCGGAAAAACAATNCTGAAATGTGAGTCCCCACTCCATGCATATTTACGTGCTTAACTAACTGATGATTTTACCAGGCCGGAAAAACAACCGTACTAAACGATCCTGTCTTGGAGTATCGAGTAGTAGGCTGCAATATTCGCAGGTACGTTTTCCTTGGTGATTATTGCGATCCGGCAGTCGACCGTACCATTTTTCATGTGCTTGTTCTGCTTCGATGTATCGAATACAAGCAAAGATGTCATGTCTCGCAAATTTTCGGGTCACAGGATGGGATGCGCCCCATGTTCAAAATATGATTATTGAAATTGCGAATACATATAACTTGTCGCTACTAGGCTACCTGAGTTATACAGGATGATGACCAGTAGGGTACTGAGTTACTTTACTTGGTGCAGACTAAGAGCACCTGTCGTTGTTGAGTAAGGGGTAAACAAATACACATATTCTCAGTTAGTTAACACGCAAGTATTTTATTTGCCTGAAGGTAACATAGGTATTTATACACGCCCTGGCAAGACTGAGCCCCCCTACAAGTCGTAGGCCTGAAGGGCTGGTGGGCGGAAGGCTATGCGTCGGGGAAAGGTTTCTTGAATGGAGACGTTTCTACTTATCTGTGACTGCGACTTTTGGTGAGTTATCTTCGTTGGTTGATGTAGCTGGGTCAGCTCAGCTTCCCTTCTCGGAAGTCCGGGATTGGTTTCCCAGGACTTGTGATGTCTCTTCGATCTCGGCTGGCGTTTCTCGTCGGAGAACTCGCGTCCTCTCTCCTACGTTGACGTCTGTCACGACACATCTCGCGCTCCCAACTTCTCCGCCTCGAAAACTGCCACTACTTTTTCGGGAATGAGCTCATAAGGTCTCGGCGCTTCTACTTGGTTTGTCCCGGAAATTTACACATGAAGTCTGGGCTGTTCTTGGGTTCTCTTCCCGGTGACGTCACAATTGACTCACTGACTGACTGACTGCTTGCCTCGTCGCCATCCGGCGCACGACTACGTCTTCTCGGGGAATAGCGCCCCTCGTTATGGGGCTGCCACTAGTTTCCGGGAACGGGAATTTACTCATAAGTTCTTGGCACTGTTCCCATCACACGACTGCCTACTCTGGTGTCTCCTTCGCCTCCCGTCTCGTCTGTACACCTAACTCGTCTCGCGGCTGTGACACCGAACAACTCCCGTATCAGCTGGCGACAATTAGCTCGGCCGGGATCCGAACCCGGCCTCGACTGACTCACCCGACTGCCGCATCTCTGTGTGCGATATGTCTGCCTGACTGATTCTCACTGACGCTGGTCCCGTGACTGGGAATCTACTCCCCCTGGTCCAGCGTCTCCCAACAGCGCGGATTCAACTGACTCTGAACAACTTACCTCCGCCTTGCCTGCCTCGTGAATTTAACTCGTGTCCCGCTATATTCAAGTTAACTGTCAGCAGTTTCTAGAGAGAGAAATCGGGAAATCCCCTGTTTAACTCGCGCGTTTTTATGCAGGATTTCGTGTCTCGTCAGCTGCTTATGTTCTCCGACTAGAGCGGGGGAGGGTGTGGTTACTGTGGCGGGGATTCCTACAGAGCTGGGTCTGCACTAATTCTCGTCGGGGGCATCTCCGGTGTCCTTCGTCGAGGGCTTATCTATCGGCTATTTCTCAGGACTTACCCTCTTTCATTCGGCTTCAGTTCTTCCCCGAGTGTCCTTACGCGTCGGGACTGCCCCAAGGGTGTTTCCTCGGGTGGTTCGTTGTCAGCTGCCTGCCCTGGATAACTATAGCAGGGTGTGGAAAAAGTGCAATGCCTATCCCATGTACACGCCACGCATCACATATAATATGGCAAACTAAAACCTTCTTGGTCGAACATAGTTTTCAGGTAGAAATACGGGTAGCTTTCGCTTTTCAAAAATATCTTTCTGTTTTCGACTTTGCAGAGGTCGAACGCAGACATGTCGGCTCCAATACTATGCTATTTGTTCGTCTGGTGCCAGTATGATGTAGCACGGTTTTTCTGGGCAGGAAGACGTTTTTAGGTTCCAGTGATTTCGTGTGGCAGCGGACATGGCCGGGCAGGTGACCACGCTCCATGTTTTCAATGCTATTTTGATCAGTTTTTCTTTCTTGACATAATTCAACAGCTTGACACGTTCACCGGTGCTCGGGGTCACGTGAGGGACAAACCATTATATGGTGTTTAAAGTAAGAGAGACGGGCTGCGTGTTTTCTCCGACTCCCAACTCAGCATCCCAATGTTGTGTGGCCAGCATAATCACCAGCTCCTGCCTCGCTCCTATTATTACTTTCTTGTAATCTTCGGCGAATCACAGCAGCAAGGAAAACAGAACTCATACTTCGAACTTGACTTTGGTACAAATGGGAACAGTGTAGACATCTTCAATACCTAGCCTGCCATCTTGGCTACAGAGAGATGGTTGGGTGTGAGCGATAGGCAATTTTTTATCGACGAGGTTATGCCTACATCTCGTGATTGGTCGACTGCGACGCCATTTATCTCGTACATTACGAGTTCGAAAAGGTGCAGAATCCAATTTCGAACCAACTTAGTTGTGGTCGGGTGGGCCCAATCTGCCTTGGTTAGCCTACCTCTTATACGCACAAAGGACTGGTTAGGCAAGGTGTAACATCTTGGCTCTGTATAGGTATTCGAATCACCCTTCCGAGAGCGAAAGGCCCGACAAGATAAGGTTCGTAACAGTGCATTTCGATTTTAACAAATTTATCGTCTAATTCTAGGCATTGATCCATGTCGAGGATTTTGTGCACCAAGGTGATTTACTTTTAAACCGAGGACATGGAAAAACTCTGCATTTTTAGGTGTCAGTGCACTGAGTCCTTGTTGCTTACTGTTATCGGGACCGATGTACCGCACGCATTTGGACATTTTTGTTTTCCGAATGAAATTTCTTCATTTCGGAAATTTATAAGTTCGTCGTTTTGGTTCACGATCGAAACGGCTACTTCTTGGATGCACTTTGCGACGATCGGAACATAGATGAGCGTTTTTGGACATTCTACGATTTTATATCCAGGACCTACGGTGGCGGTGACCTCGAAAATAGTGCTGCTCGATTTCCCATTCTCGTAACTGTAAATTGCTAAATTACACTTTATTCGCATGACGTTAACATGATGTTGACAGCACTCGACGATTTTTTTTCCCCTACTTCATACACTCTGGATTCTAAACCCAGCATGAGCCCGATCGTGTCCAGTTCCGTGAAATCTACGTATGCGGTGCAAAACATTTCCGCCTTCGGGGTATTCGGATTCCCATACAGTTATAATGTAATGTCATGCGGCAGCGATTTTCTTTTATAAAGCATTTCATGTCCTCCATCTGGTACACCCCAGTGGGATCGACGATTTCCTTCGCTGCCCCACTAACCGAATACCTAAAACGGGAATTTTTATTTTCCTTTTTTTTTATATGGAGTTGTAATTTTGATAATCCTGTAGCTACACAGATCATCTCCCCCCCCCCCCCNTAACTGTAAATTGCTAAATTACACTTTATTCGCATGACGTTAACATGATGTTGACAGCACTCGACGATTTTTTTTCCCCTACTTCATACACTCTGGATTCTAAACCCAGCATGAGCCCGATCGTGTCCAGTTCCGTGAAATCTACGTATGCGGTGCAAAACATTTCCGCCTTCGGGGTATTCGGATTCCCATACAGTTATAATGTAATGTCATGCGGCAGCGNCCAACATACTGATGAGACCGGAACGGCTCACACGCTTTTTTATTCCCTGCGAGTTATATTGATTTTTTTTTTTTTGGTTTATCACTGGAAATCTCTATTGCTTAAAAATCGCAGACACAAGTGTCCACAGTTCCACGTGTTAGTCATCTGTTCCGTTTCGTAATTGTATGTTAGTTTGGTATATATCAAATACTCGCACAATTCGGTCGGACGACACAAATTCTCAAAACTCTCATAATAGTCTGCGTGTTTACCTTTTTTTACGTAGGCCAACCAGTTCACACCAGGCCTGGCAGTCGTGTCTAGATTAGCACATTCGTGTCGGTTTAGGGGGCAAAGCATCACTCATAAACACTCCGCGAAAATTAGGTCATTTAAATTTGCACTCAAACCGTTCCAAATTCACGCTCGTCAATGGGCGTCTAGGCTGATTCACTTTTATTTCCATCTTAGATGTTTTCCTATCCACCCCCCCTTCCCCAAAATTTATTCTCCTCTTCACCGATACGGGTGACGAATGTAGAGTCCTTAGCCGTTTTTTCCCCATGGTGATAGCTTCAAATTTTATGTTATTACAGTGGATTTTCCCTACCTGTTTGCGATCGTTTGAAACCCACTTCTCGGCGCTTACAATATTCGTGACTGTCCCGGCGATACTGGCCAGAGCACCGATTGCAGTTATCAGTGCGGGCAAGAACCCTTTTTCCTTGTCCCTCCCTTTCCTCCTGCTCCTATGAGGGTGCTACGATAGCCTTTTGCTTGCATGAGACCCATGCCTAGTTTAACCTTGGCTTTCACGATGTTGTATACGCCCCATGCTGTTACTTTTTCTCCGAGCCCGGCTGCTGCCGATTTTCTTATTTCGTCGGCCTTCTGTGCAACTATTTTGTCTACCAGGTGCCAAGCTTGCACATCTTTGAACTGGGAATTGGCAATGTCATGCTGCTTGCACGTTTCGTCCAGGGCGTTTATGACAGTATCGTTGCATGACCGCCTTCAGCTAGCCTTGTTCCCGGCCAGCAGAACCTGTATCCTGGAATGTAAAGTTGGAACAGGAGATTATTGTCGAGTGAATCGACGATCCCACAGCCGGATTTTACCTACTTTGTATTATGGTGTGTTGAATTAAATTGAGCGAGTAAACTATAAATATTCTTCTGTGAAACAGTTTTATTTCAGGATAATGGAGGTAATCGAGCAGGACATTAGTCTCCCCATGCGTTTTACTGGGGAAGATTCCGAAACCGAGCACGAATCACGTCATGGTGCCCTGTTGCCTAATAGCTTGTGAGGCCTGATTTGTGGGCCATGTGTGTGTGTGAAAACATGCGTCCTACTGAGCCTGCTGGAAGAACCGAATGGCCTTCGGTTCGAGAACGTGTATGTTTATTCAAAATCGCATCTAGCAACTGAGATACCAGCGATTGGTACGATACTGCAGACCGTGTTTTGGGTAGGTTATTTCCCCTGCAGCGAAAACGAGAAGGTGGTGCCTCCGAATGAAGCTCTTCTGAGCTCGATAATTGTTTTCGATGACATTGCTTGCGAAAAAACAAACTAGTATTCAAGAGTACTTTAGCATGGGGCGGCTCGCGAACGTGGGCTGCATGTACCTCAGTCAAACTTGTTCCCGTACACCCAAACAAATGATTCGCAACAATGTGAATTTACTTTTTGTTCCACATGGACGACACTAATCTGCGCCACGTTTGCGACGATAATGTAAATACAGACATGACATTTGCAGAATTCAAAGATATGGGTTTTTTTGCTGGAAAGACAAATTCGGTATAATGTAAATCGTAAAGGACTGCTTGCTACAAAGCCAGGTACAGGTGTGGGATCCATATATTTATCCTACGAATGCAACCATGAGTCATGGAAGCATTTCCAAATTTGACGGTAATGATCGTCACAATGACCTTGAACATAAGCAAAATCGCTTTATTACTGCACACAGAAAATACTAGTCTCTTATCGGTCGAAAATTGGAAAGTGTAAAAATTAAGTGGTTGAAGTATTGGTGTTGTTCGATAAACGTATAGCAACTGTGCAGGCGCGGATAATCGACTGCATCACTGTATCGAACGCGCAGAGACGAGAAGAATTAAAGGACCAGCAAAATGTATTAAAGCCCAAACTGGCTGCGAAAACTGATGAAGCCTAGCAAGAATATATAGGATATGTGTGTCGGGCATCTCGAAAATATCGAAAAAGCAATCTCAGAAAATCGCGAATGATTTCCTGCAAGGCGTGGTCGATATGTATACATGTACGAAACGGCTTTTCCACACAGTGGACGATGGATAACCGAACCTAATTGGCGATCGAGTTTCAGCGAGCGATCGAGGCGGAACGGGCCAAATGCTTACTCGCAAAAAATAACAGAATATCAATTTCGAATCGAAGGGAGGAGGCTTTCAAACCTACTACCCTCATGCTAAACGAAATTAGAAGGGAAAAAAAATCGTGTGAAGGGGACGATGCCAGCATTGAAATCAATGAAATCAAGGTGAAAGTACTGACCCCGATGAGTAAACAGAAAAGAAGCACAGAATTGCCCAAAATGGAAGGTGGCATCACTAGCGACGAAGACTATTTGCCCCTGATCGATTTGCTGCATGCGCGAAAACGGAATCGAATGCGATTGCACAGGCTCGATTCGGGCTTTCTTCTATCTCATTACATCGCTTCCTACTCTCACCACACTGCCGACAAGACTTACGGATTACAAAAAATTGGTGGAAAATGGTACCTTAAAAATAAGGAAGGGGTTTTTTCCCCCAGGGATATACTGCAGATCAGCAAGCGCAAGGTGAAAATCATGCAGGTATTTAGCGAACTTTTGTATCGTAGGCGCACTGAACACTACACCAAATCGGATTTGCGCAAGTAGCGCCTTTTGTTAAAACAAAGTCACGCATATTACGCCGAGAAATACCCTGCATTGCATCGAATTTAAAGACATGGCACACGAAAAATTCCCCATTATAACCGGATTGTTTCCTAGTGTACGTGAAATTGGTGGTTCGGGTTTGGCTCAGAAATTGGAGAACGGAGAAAAATCGACCATCAATATTGGGATGATCCGAATGAATTGGTAGATAGGCTGAGACTTCTGATTGCATCGCAGGCCGCATTAAACCGTTACCACACGAAAGAAATAATTTCCATCATCGAAGAGCTCGTGGAGGCGGGATACATTTCGAAATTAACAAGTATGCATTTGCTGACGAGCTGCAGAAATACGCTAGGAGTAATTACCCACACAGAAAATGCGTCATGAAAGGGCTGGAAGATACTTTCCAATCTGACGTGATAGAAATGCACGATTTTGCTCACGTGAATAAAGGTCACAGCTACATATTGATCATAGTCGATACTTTTTCTAAGTATGCCTGGGCCAGGCCGCTCAAGTCGAAGAATGCATGCGACGTCACGAAAACCGTGGCGGATATGTTGCGCGAAGGACGCATACCGAAAAATATCCACACCGACGATGGTAAAGAATATTTTACTGCAACTTTTCGTGCACTGGTGGAAAAGTATGGCATAAATCATTATTCTCCATACTCTGGGCTCAAGGCCAGTATCGTCGAGCGTTTTCTCAGGACGTTTAAAGCTCAACTGTGGAGAAATTTCACGGCGAATGGAAACTACAAGTGGTTGGATATACTCCCAAAATGCGTTCACTAGTACAATTCTACAGTTTATTCTACCAATCGCATGAAACCTGAAGACGTGAAAAACGACTCCCTGGTTCGGACTGTGTANGCGTTACACTTTTTCATAAGTGACTCCCAGCCCAACCTAATTTAAGACGTTGTCACGTCAAAAGGGGGGAGTTTTCCACAAAGACCTCCGTCAGAACTGGTCTGCAAAGTTGTACAAGCTGGTGCGTATACGACAGTCGTACCCACGCGTGTTTTACCTCAAGGACCTATGCGGCGAAGCCATCATTGGCGGATTTTACACCCAAGAGGTCTGGCCTACGGTGTTTTCAGACGTGCATTTGGTGGAGAAGGTGCTGAAACGACGTAATGGTCGCGTGTGCGTGCGGGGGTTGGGACACACCAAACGTGATGACTCCTGGATCGCCAAGAAAAACATTTTCGCGTAAAAACCCTGCTAATATTTTCATTTAATGTAAAAATACAACTTTTAATATAATAAATTGTCACATGTCTGCTGAGAAGCTCGTTCTTTAATTTCTATCCCTGTTGTCCCCTCTACGCCTGCGGGCTGTTATGCATGCACGCATGGGTGCGAGATTATTTCTCCTAATGTTTAAAGTTGGTGGAAAACTATGAAGCATTTCATACATTAATGTGTGAGTATATATATACTGGAGAGCTAAAAAAAAACTGGTATAGGCGTGCCTATGCAAATAACAGAGGTATGGAACCAATCAGAGTAACGCGATGCGGTCGGCAGCGCCTATATATAACAACTAGCGTCTGGCAAAGTTGTTAGATTGGTTACTGCTGCTACAATGGTAGGTTATCAAGATTTAAGTGAGTTTGAACGTGGTGTTATAGTCGGAGCAACGAGAGATGAGACATAGCATCTCCGAGGTAGCGATAAATTTTGAATTTTCGCGTACGACCATTTCACGAGTGTACCGTGAATATCGGGAATCCGGTAAAACATCAAATCATCGACATCGCTGCGGCCGGAAAAAGATCGTGAACGAACGCGACAAACGACGACTGACTAGAATCATTAAACGTGACAGACGTGCAACCCTTTCTCAAATTGGTGCAGATTTCAATGCTGGGCCATCAACAAGTGCCAGCATGCGAACTATTCAATGGACCATCATTGATATTGGCTTTCGGAGTCGAAGGCATACTCATGTACCATTGCTGACTGCACGACACAAAGCTTTACGCCTCGCCTGGGCCCGCCAACACCGCCATTGGACTGTTGATGACTGGAAACACGTTGCCTGGTCTGACGAGTCTCGTTTCCAATTGTACCGGGTGGATGGACGTGTACGGGTATGGAGACATCTTCATTTAATACATGGACCCTACATGTCAATAGGGGACTGTTCAAGCTGGTGGAGGCTCTGTCATGGTATGGGGCGTGTGCAGTTGGCGTGAAATGGGACCCCTCATACGTCTAGATATGACTCTGACAGGTGACAGTTACGTAAGCATCCTGCCCGATCACCTGCACCCATTCATGTCTATTGTGCATTCCGACGGACCTGGACAATTCCAGCAGGACAATGCGACACCCCACACGTCAAGAGTTGCTACCGAGTGGCTCCAGGAACACTCTTCTGACTTTAGACACTTACATTAGCCACCTAAATCACCAGACATGAACATTATTGATCATATCTGGGATGCTTCGCAACGTGCTGTTCAGAAGAGATTTCCACCGCCTCGCACTCCTATGGATTTGTGGACTGCCCTGCAGGATTCACGGTAAGAAATATCTCCTACATACCTTCAGACATTAGTCGAGTCCATGCCACGTCGTCTTGCGGCACTTCTGCGTGCTCGCGGGGGCCCTACACAATATTAGGCAGGTGTACCAGTTTTTTTGGCTCTTCAGTGTATATACATATATTTATATTCTTAACTTGGTGTATGCTGCGTGTTATTTTTTTGGGTATACTAACGAGAAAAAAATTTTTTTTTTTTACTGTTTGTTGTTTCACATTTGATGTGATCAATATAATAAATATTTACTATATAATTTATGTTTTGCGTGCGAAATATTCCAAGCCTTGTTAGCTAACGTGAAGCTGAATATGAATGGGCAGTGCAGAGTCTTCTAAATTTCATATTTTCCGTGTGCACTGTTTTAATTTTAGTTTTAAAAGTGTTTGGAATGTATGTGACAGGAGTTTTATTTTTTAAAGTAATGTTTTGTTTTTTTTCACGAATCATTATGTTAATGGTTATAAATTTTTTCATCAATATGTTCTGTTTGTCCCAGTCAGTATGCTGTCTGTTTTTCACAAATCAGTATGTTATGTCTGGTTTTTTTTTTTTTTCAAAAATCAGTATGATAATGTGTGTATTTTTTTAATCAGTAGGGTAACCTATATATTTTTCTCAGTTGTCGACACTGGACCGTCCTGCCAGTGTGCCCTTGTGTGTATTCTGGAATGGGCTAAAGGCAAAAGTATGTTTTTTTTTTCGACATATTAAAGTTTGTATAATAAAATAAATACTCGTTCGTGAATTCTTTTTGCAACTTATTAAAGTTTTACATGATAAATGAATATGCAGTATCTCTCTGTTGGAATAATAAATATTTATTCTAGAATTTAAATTTCAATTGCATAATATTCCAACCCTTATTAGCTAGCGTACAGCCGCCACTGTACGCAAGCGAGCTGCCCGCCTACGTCCCCAGGCTGCCCGGCCGGCCGATGTGTGTGCAGGAAGCGCACAGTCCAACTGACGTCTGCCAACTCGTGACTACTGCAAACTGTGCCAACCTTAACTCCGGCCATCTCTGCAGCCACTACACGGCGTGTCTAGAGATAATTTTCGAAGCCGCCTTCATTTGCAAAGTGTTTTACCTCTAACCTATTATTTATTTTTAATAAATAGTTATGTTCATACACGTAAAATGCATCGTACATTATTTTAGTGATGGCTAGAGGCTCATGAAACAAATTAATTTTTTTGTTTCTTTAAATTATAACAAAACTGCTATATACTAAATATTTTTTCTTTACCAACGGTGTTTTTTTAACTTAACTGAGCAGGACATAACTCGAGATAAAATAAAAATGTATATGCTTTATAAACACACACATTTATGCACATACATCACAATATTATTATTCTTCTGCATAATACAAGAAATACTTTTTAAACGTGTTTCTTCTCTGAGTCTTGGCGGGTATTGCACAAATAATATTCTTTATTAAATGCACCATAAGTTCCTCGTGGTTTTTTTTTTCTTTCTTTTTTCCAAGGGTTATCATAACTCCACAGTCTTAGGGTTTCGGAGTTTCACAGAGCACAGAAATATCTTTGATTTTTGCACTCGTGAAGTCTCGTGGCGTACGTTTCGACGATCTGTCGAAGCAGCAGGCAGCTGCAATGCTAGTGAAGGTCTACAAAGTTCGTTCTGATGGGGCACGCATTCCGAATCGCCGACTATTGGCGTCTTACAAACACATACACAAGGTAATAGGGAATTATGGCACAGTCCAACCTTGTCGGGATTTCCTCGTATGGAATATTCCCCTCGTCACGCCTTGGTCTATGCGTTCCGTACGTCTGTAGGTGATACGCCTGTTGCGTGGTGCGGTCGAGGTGCTTCCATGGACATGGGTGTAAAAAAGTGAAAACTTTGGTTTTCTCGTCTTCGTCACTGTATGAGATAGCAATCTGCTTGATGTTGTAGGATTCCAACGAGCGATAACCTTGCATGTTGCAAAACATTTCATACGATTTTTGTTATATAAAAAATTTTTAAGTTCTAGTGCACACACCGAGGTTCACAAATTTTTTACAAAGTCATTTAAAACTTCATCGAGCTCCATACGCATCGGGCACCTGTGTTCTGGGTTGGTTTCCTCGACGGGTATTGCTTGCCAGTAAATTTTTTGAAGGGGAGCATCTTCCACGGGTACAACTTGCTAGTAGATAGCTTGCACAGGGACGTCATCCTCTACGGGGAGGGCGTCTTCAATAGGGACGTCTTCTATGGATGCAGACGTCGTGAGGGCTGCTCGGCGGGCCTTATATCAACCCCTGAGATGCGGCTTGTCGGAAACTGAGGTGCTGCATTTCTCGAAAAACTTCTTGCATGGGCGGCAGTCCCGTACGTCTTCGTCCTGCTGCAGGTAGGCCGGCAAATACTTCAATACGATCGAAATTTCGTAAGGTGCGTAGACCAGGAGAAATTATTTCGGCAGGTACGGTAACTCGTCCCGTTTGTTCAAGGCATAAAGCGAGCGCACCCTTCCAAATCCCAAAACGGCCGAAAAGATTTTATGACCGCTCGGATTACATGCGTACATTTCTAAGAGCTAAAAAATGACTTATTTTTCGAGGGGGCTCGGGGTGCGTCTTATAAAGAGTTTTTAAGGGGGGGGGTAATAGTCCACCCTCTCCATTAAAGTAGGTCGTCGATTGGTTGGAACGAAGATTTCCGAAAACACCCGAGTAATTATCCAATGAGGAACATTGGCGGAGCAATTAAATATATTGGGTGGGGGTGGAGGGGAACCGACTTATTGGTCGAACGAAGGTTTCCGAAAACACTCGAGTAATTAGCCAATGAGAAACATTAGCGGAGCAATTAAATATATATTGGAAGGGTGTCGTCAATTAGCCAATGTGAATTGTCAATTGGTCAATTAAATATATATTGAAGGGGGGAGTGGAGGGTGTCAGTCGTCTGCTTGGCGCATTGCTGTGGACAGCAGAGCAATATAAAACAAATGACAAACGAATAAACTATGATGGCAGTCGAACAAAGCTGGGTGACAAACTCCAGTAATGTATAAACAAGTGACAATCGAAGAAAATCAAGATGGCGGACGGTGGCTGTGGCTCCTACCAATTTGGCGGACTTCGCCGATCAAGATGGCGGATGGCTGCAGCTACCAATATGGCGGATTGCACCTACCAAGATGGTGGAATTAGTATTGGCGTAGGGAGGTGTGGGGGATTTCAGAAAATTTAAGTTTTTAAAATAAGTTTTTTAAATAAATGTTTTTATAGTTTAAAATTTTTTTAATTTTTTTTAAATATTTTTTTCTAATCTATTTTTTATAAAAAAAATCTCTTTTGGAGTTTTTTTTAATTTTTGGGGTTCACAGGTCAAGTTCAAGGTCACATGTATCCTAGAGGGCGGATAAGATAGCCGCCGGNTTTTTTTAATTTTTGGGGTTCACAGGTCAAGTTCAAGGTCACATGTATCCTAGAGGGCGGATAAGATAGCCGCCGGGAACTGGAATGACAGAACATGTACAGCTACGACACTCCGCACCCCCAGCCCCTTGTGCCGAAGTTGCCATTTCTCCTCTACTTAGGTGTGTTGGTAATGCCTAGAAAGTAATAGTTCTTATGTAGGATATTATAACAGTGAGTGCATACGAGCGCTTTGCGTTGCTTCTTTTGTGAATTTNAAAGTAATAGTTCTTATGTAGGATATTATAACAGTGAGTGCATACGAGCGCTTTGCGTTGCTTCTTTTGTGAATTTTTTCTAGATTGGTTAAGCTTTGTTTGCACGAGGCGGCGGGATATACTGGAAGTATAACTTAAGTAGGGCTTCAGAAAGTTGGAACTAACGTTAATGGATTATAACGTCAATCTNGGGATATACTGGAAGTATAACTTAAGTAGGGCTTCAGAAAGTTGGAACTAACGTTAATGGATTATAACGTCAATCTACGTTTTGAAACGAATTTCACATGTTGTCTCAAAAGGCAATATAATCAAGGGATTAGAGGGATTGTTGGTGCTACGACAGTTAAGATGGAAACATGTTCTCTAAGATTTTATTAACAAGGATAGAGTAATAAAATTGGAACACTTATTTACTATTTTGTGTCATAAATGTTTTCTAACACTAATTCTCTACGAATTGGACGTATGGTTAGGAAGATGAACTGGGATTCACCCTCACACCCTAGCATAGCAATTACTTACTCCGAGTTTGCTGAGTGCTGATGACCGACCGCCGTAAAGTGATGTCGTCGACTGCTGCAATTTACTGCCTACAGGAATTGATTACAATATCATTCGTAACGGCGAGTTCAAGCAGGCTGCTCTACTAAGGCTTGTTCACGCCAACAATAACATTCATTGCATAACCAGTACTCGAGCCCGCAGCCTCAGAGACTGAAGGTAACGTTTCAGCGACCTTAGTCACGGAGGTAACCTCTCGCACAAGATCTTATTGATATAGACTGCTCACAGTTAATTGAGCACTTCTGAAATCAACCTTTGCAAAATGTCACTGCTCCTACCAGAATATATTTTAACAGGCAAACTGACGGGCATATGCCCAGTAAAGTAGGTAACGACGAAGAGAAGCAGTTCCATGTCCTAACGTTAAATTGAAGAATTAGGTAAAAATTTGCGAATAAATAAAAAGTTTTTGGTAAACATATGTGAATAAATTAAAAACATAAGTAAACATATGTGAATAAATTAAAAACATAAGTAAACATTTGTGAATAAATTAAAAACATAAGTGAACATTTGTGAATAAATTAAAAGTTGCAAGTAAACATTTGTGAGTACTAAAATTATTTATTTTCCTTTTCGTTTTTCAATGTAGAAAAGTGTAAAAATTGACAAATTTGTAAATATTTATTTTTCTAATATTTTCTCAGTTTTACTTGACCATCGCATGGATAAAGTGATCAGGGGCAATGGCAGTGTTAATTGTACACGTGATATAAGAATACAGAACGTACATACAAGTACATAGATCTTAAGCTGGGCTTTCAAAAGTGCTCGGCTTACTGTGAACAACTTATAGCAAAGTGTATACGGATATACTTGAAAGTTGTGTGACACACCGCCGTGTCTCATGGTGTTCGTCTGAATCGCCTCGAACAACCCTCAGTCCGAACTGGCACCTTTTGTGCTTATTTCGATACGATATTTATATAACAGACATTGGCTGCNAACATTTGTGAATAAATTAAAAGTTGCAAGTAAACATTTGTGAGTACTAAAATTATTTATTTTCCTTTTCGTTTTTCAATGTAGAAAAGTGTAAAAATTGACAAATTTGTAAATATTTATTTTTCTAATATTTTCTCAGTTTTACTTGACCATCGCATGGATAAAGTGATCAGGGGCAATGACAGTGTTAATTGTACACGTGATATAAGAATACAGAACGTACATACAAGTACATAGATCTTAAGCTGGGCTTTCAAAAGTGCTCGGCTTACTGTGAACAACTTATAGCAAAGTGTACACGGATATACTTGAAAGTTGTGTGACACACCGCCGTGTCTCATGGTGTTCGTCTGAATCGCATCGAACAACCCTCAGTCCGAACTGGCACCTTTTGTGCTTATTTCGATACGATATTTATATAACAGACATTGGCTGCNTCGAACAACCCTCAGTCCGAACTGGCACCTTTTGTGCTTATTTCGATACGATATTTATATAACAGACATTGGCTGCCTACTAATTTCTCTATGGTTAACAAATGTTCTGTGTATAAAGTATATATATATATAATATACGGGGCGTATCTGAGTTTGTGAGGGATGAGGTCTAAATAAAAAAATAAAAGAAAGAAATTTGATATTGAATTTATTCACACGGCTATTTCTTACAGCATAAATTATATATCTCCACTATTACTGTTTTTATTTCTCAGAGAGCGCAATATTTGATGTCTTTTCAACTCTAATTAACGTCCTTAATGTCTATGTTTGGTTATAGTCAATTAACTCGTATTCATCATTAACACACATTCAGACAGTCTGTCTGCATCCAATCCAATAGTCCAGCCTGCCAGTCGCACACTTGACTGCTCTGATGTTCGCAGTCGCAGATTTTCCTCCCGCTGGTCACTTCCGGCGCCGCTCGTTGCTCTTGTCGCTCGTCGTCTTTCGCTCGGTGCCGCACGATCGCCCAAACTCCCAACTCTCATGAGCGTCTGACTCTGAGGCCCGTCGCACATCTATACTATCGCTGGCCTTGATCTGGATGGTTCAACGCACCCCGAGTCACGCTGAGAGAAACTAAGACAGTAGTAATGACCAGAATATTCTTTTAAAAGACACCCGATACCCAAGGTCGTAAGCGGCACGCACCCTGATAGGCATAACTGCCACGCTTTGTAAACATTCCTTTGTGAAAAGCCTTTGCGTCTCCGGTTGCAACTGGTAGCGCGCGCGCATCCATACAGAGCAGCCGCCTGTAACTATATATATATATATAGTTACAGGCTCCGACCAAGGCAAACCGGGTTCAGTCTCCGGCCGGGTCACTCCGGATTTCTGCAAGTGGGAATCGTGCTGGACGATGCCGCTGGTCGGCGGGTTTTCTCGGGGGTTTCCTACTTCCCCCGCCCTTGTATTCCGGCGCTGCTCCATTCTCACCTCATTTCACCCTCATCGACTCTCAAACCTCGTTGTTAGGAGTCGCCTAAATCTCTCACGCAATACCGTGCTCCGTACACTGGCATGTGATCCTCGTGCTGGTGAGAAATATGGTCCTGTGGGCGGTCTGCCTGGGGACTGTGCCAGGGCATTTTCTCGTTAACCTCTATGGCATGGCATAAAAACACAGGGGGTTTATTGTCCTCTTTCTCCCTCTCTTCACCAAAATATGTAGTATTTGATCAATAACCGGGTCCTGGCTTGGAACAGCGCACCCATCCCACCACGCAAGGCGGTTTTTGTCATTGACTTTTGAACGTCAGAATTTGTGAAACTGAAATTTCGCGTACATTATCGAAAAAGTGGTTTCATCAAACGGTATTCATTACGCTGCAGAAACGGATCGCAGTTGGGCGAGAGCTGTTTCTTAGTATATAGACTATTCACGGTAAAGTGAGCACTTTCCAAAGCCCTCGTATTTGGAATAATAGTATATATATATATATAATTTTAGACTTAGATGTTAACTTTCGAGCGCGGTGGAATATACATACTGTGTTTATTATTTACATAGTAATATTTATTTAAGGAAAAAGTAACTAGGGCCTTAAAAGTGCTCACTTTACCACGAACAGCCTATAACTACTTAGAAGTACGTTGAATGTTTTAGAGCATTATATAGACGACCACATTTTTGCATTTCATTGACTTTCATTGCCATTTCTAATATTCGAAAACAACTCTGAATGATTTGCACAGGCAGCTTGTGGAAAAGTGCCTGAGGCAGATGTCTAAAGTTTTACTTCACTCGGAGACTTGATTGATGGACAGTTGCACCATTTAAGTTCACTGTATGACCTGAGATGAGTTTTGAGCTTAATCTAGGATCGGCACAAAAAATATGTTACACCAATCGAGCTCAACGTGTTAAACTTAATTTTGAACCAAGTGATTCAAAGACATTGTCAAAGATTAGAGCAGAATTTAGTCGTATTTTATCTGTTGGGGCACACAGAAATGTAATTTTGTAAAACGTAAAAAATGGTAATAATAATAATTTACAAAAATTCTTACAATAATTACGATTAAAATATTATATACGCCTCGTTTAAAACGCGTGGTGTGTGCACAGATTCTGAAGAAGTGGTATCAGTGCTTTTCTTTTATTTAAAGTCAGTGGCTTTTTGGCATACTATTATAGACATTTACATTCACTGCATATCACGTGACAACACTGTCCATCAAGATGGCGACCAAAGTTCGCAAATGCTAGCTAATATCGTCTCTAATTACTTACTTATAAAATGTGAAAAAACTGTTCACAATGTGGAAAAATAATAATGCTTGGAGGAAAGTGAGGCACTCTGAGAAACCTACCTGCTCTCGTCGATATCCGTAACGTTTTTCGCATGGGTAATGAGAGTTTGGATCCAACCGAGCAAGAATACGGTGCACAGCGAAAACAGCTAACAACATTTGCCTTCAGTCTACACAAAAACAGTAACAAAATCTAAGGGCTGAGCGACACTATAAAGTACTTAAAAATGCTGAATTTTTGAACAATGTGATTTTCATGGTATTCGTTTCTTAAATTGAAAATGCCTACTTCTTTTTTTGTGGTCCAAGTACTTGAAACTACTGAACTCGTAGCATTCGAAACGTTTCCACGTAACAAGTTCTGGAAAGTTTGTTTCTCAGAGTTACTCAGTTCTTTTAATTGGGTTTCTATTTTCTGTTGCCTTGAGGTTGGTAATGGGTCCGAAG
>NQII01001738.1:78383-95988 GCA_002778355.1 Clitarchus hookeri
AGAGCAATCCATTATCCTTGTCTGCAGTATGTCCTCTTGGAGATGAGTTAGGTTTGTCTCCTTATTGTCATGTGAAGTAAAATAAAACAAACTGTTACCCTCGCGGTTTAGTCGCTCAAGACGTGCTTAACGAACACGCCGTAAGAGGTTTGTTGAAAGGGTCCGGGTTCACAATTTCCACCATATATCAATCACTACATAGTATAAAAGGAAGTCCCTGGCGCACGTCTGTCTGTCTGTATGACTCCGCTAATATAGAGAACCACTTAACGGATTTGGATGCGGTTTAACTGTTATGATCTGCATTTATCGAGGAAGGTTTGTGTGTATTAAAAATTTCCCTAGCACTTATATGAGCTGAGTATTAATAGTATTAGTGAATCAAGTCGGGAAAAAGTTTACCGCCAGCGCGCTCTCATGGAATACGCTGCCTAATCCTTTGGAGATATAACAAAATCATGTACGAAAGAATAGTGTAAAATTAAATTATTTACAAAAAGTCCTTGACCTTTGGTCGGGAGAAACGGGAGATCCCCGAGAAAACCCGCCGACCAGCGGCATCGTCCGACACGATTCCCACATGCGAAAATCCGGAAGCGTCCCGATTCACCTTGGTGGGAGGCAAGTGGTCTGACGACTACACCACCGCGGCCCTCTACATGCACGTAGACCGTTACGACGACTACCCTTAAAACTACATCAACGTTGCCACAGATTGAAATGGTGTCGTGGCCGACTGTCATGGTGTCATTCAGAATGGCAGTGGATTATCTTCAGTGATTGGTCCCACCTTTGGCTTGGTGGCGACGACCAACCAACACATCCGTGTGTGAAGGAAACGTTGGCACCTCCAAGATGAACGGTTTGCTGTCACACTTTTCATGTCCAGACAGCCTGCTGTCATCGTGTGGGTTGCGATTCCGTACGGTGCCCGATCACTGTTGGTTTTTATCATGACACTTTGACAGNAAACGTTGGCACCTCCAAGATGAACGGTTTGCTGTCACACTTTTCATGTCCAGATAGCCTGCTGTCATCGTGTGGGTTGCGATTCCGTACGGTGCCCGATCACTGTTGGTTTTTATCATGACACTTTGACAGACCAAGAGTACGTTCACGTTGTTCTGCAACCAGTGGCCCTGCCGTTTGTAAGCGCCAACGCCAGTGCTCTATTCCAACATGACGACGTTCGTCTCAATACAACTGACTTCTCAAGAGCGTGCTTTAAGCCTTGGATGCTCCGTGTTTCGGCCAGCTGCATCACCAGACCTATGCCCCATTGAAAATGTGCGGGATGCTATTGGCCGCTGGGACCATGGTGGTGTAGTGGTTAGACTACTCGCCTCCCACCAAGGTGAACCTGGTTCGATTCCCGACTCTCTCACCCCCGGATTTTCGCAAGTGGGAATCGTGCGTGACGATGCCGCTGGTCGCTGGGTTTTCTCGGAGATCTCCCGTTCCCCCCGCCCTTGCATTTCGGCACAGCTCCATAATCACCTCGCTTTACCCTCATCAGCTCTCAAGACCTCGATGTTAAGAGCCGCTTAAATCTCCTCACCCCCTCACTCAATATTAGCCGCTCTATCGCGACTCTGTCCCTATCGCAAAATCTGCAGAAACTGCGAGCGAATATTCAATATTCACGAGATAAATTATCGCAAGACGACATTAGGGAGCTCTACAACTCCATGCCGTGACGTCTGGCGAAATGTGTTCGCAAGCATGGTGTAGTTTGCGATAAATATGTATCATAACACTAAATTTGTAAGCATTTCTTATTCTTGGTGAATTTTGCCTTCTTTCGAATAGATTTGCATGCAACACTTCCTTGTGGGTGCGACTATCTTTGACAATGAGTGTATAATATAAAATAAGCTCTTGTCTCTTATCATGAAGTCTGCTCTTCGGTTCTCCAACAGATACGAGCGAGGGTTCCAGTTTCACGACGCGACTCTGAGTGCCACAGCGAAGTTGCAGAAGTTTTTAACTATTGGTTTTTGTATGGCGTGCCAAGGATATTCGTGAATGGAGTGCGGGCGTAAAAAACAGTTTCTGTCTAGTATGTTAATGCGTTGGAGTAACTTGAAGCGATACTAGGTTTCGACAGCAAAATGGATCGAGCTGCGAGTCACCTCAACTATAGTTACGTATCAATGCGTCGTTTGTGTATATGACATAGTTTGGTGCGTCTTTAATAAAGTTAACTTCACGTTCCTTACGGGACTTTTTATTTCCCGTACACTTAATTCTTCGTGGCAACTTTAAACTTGTACTTTTTAATTAAGAAATTTTAATTCATGTGTTTTAATTAGTAGTGATCTTCTGAGTTCCACGCACATAAAAAAAAGGTTACTGTTATAACTAATGAACCTAGGCTACTTTCCTCAACTTGGGTACAATTCATTTTTAAATAATTTCTTTAAAGCTTAGTTGGTATGTAGGAATTGTCGTCTCGTTGAAAGAAATATCTCTAAAGATGAAACCAGATACATACGCAACAGAAGTGAGACAATTGCAAAGACACACGTGCCTTACCCGCGACTCGAACCCAGAAAACCTAGTACCATCAGCTAGTGTGTAATAAACTTCATTACGGAGGTCGGATTCGAGCATCAATTTAGAATCTAATCAGTCTAATGTTTCGAATTATAGGATTTACTAAACTAAAATATTTACAGGTCCGTAATTTTGAAAATAGGCGAATGAGCCACTTAAACCATGTGAGTTTACATGGCCTACCACTGCAATACTTACACGAAGAATTTGGTGAAAATTTNGAATGAGCCACTTAAACCATGTGAGTTTACATGGCCTACCACTGCAATACTTACACGAAGAATTTGGTGAAAATTTGTTTATTGGTCCCTGAGTTATGGCATAAAACATCCATATTTTTCATGTGACGATCTTCGTTAATGGAGGACAGAAAAGTTACGTATTAGCACATTCTATGATTATATACTACCAGTATACACAGTTAAGCGAAAATCGATTATACAGTTTGTTAGAAATAGCACACTAAGCTANGAATGAGCCACTTAAACCATGTGAGTTTACATGGCCTACCACTGCAATACTTACACGAAGAATTTGGTGAAAATTAGTTTATTGGTCCCTGAGTTATGGCATAAAACATCCATATTTTTCATGTGACGATCTTCGTTAATGGAGGACAGAAAAGTTACGTATTAGCACATTCGATGATTATATACTACCAGTATACACAGTTAAGCGAAAATCGATTATACAGTTTGTTAGAAATAGCACACTAAGCTAAAATGATTTTATAGCCGCCATTCTGAAAATAAGTGTCTGTCACACTTAATAAATATATAAAATTGTATGACCTACCGCAGTACAACTTCTTCGCCAAATTTGGTAAGAATGGGTTGATTGTTTCCCGAGATATAACATCAAAATTTAATTTTTATTGTGGGCATAACTTGCAAAATAACAGAGAAATAAGGCGCTGTATAGACAAATTGTATGATTGTAATTGATAATACTAGTATACAACGTTAAGTTGGAATTTGTTTCGCTTATAAAAGATACGGAGTTAAAATACTTATATAGCCACCATTTTGAAATTAAGTTCTTGACCTACTTAAAACAAACAATTTTACACCACCTGCTGCAGTGAAAATTGTTTGCCAAATTTGTTAGGAATCTGTCAATTCTTTCCCAAGATATGACATAAAAAGGGTATTAATAAATATGATGCTACCTTGCAAATTGGCGGACAAAATATGGTTCGGGTATATACAGCTGATGTTTGTAATATCTACTACCAGCATACAAAGATTAGTTGAAATTAATTACAATCTTCTCGACGATATAACATTCAAAGCTAAAATAACTATATGTCCGCCATTTTATTAATAAGTGCTTGACGAATTAAAACATACCTTTTTACATCAACTGCCGGAGTACTACTTGTTTGTCAAATTTTATAAGAATAGCTCAATTGTTCAAGATATGACTAAAACTTTATTTATTCGTGTAGTGCTATCTTACAAAATGGCGTACAAAGATT
The DNA here is from genome assembly GCA_002778355.1 of Clitarchus hookeri. Taxonomy (NCBI): domain Eukaryota; kingdom Metazoa; phylum Arthropoda; class Insecta; order Phasmatodea; family Phasmatidae; genus Clitarchus; species Clitarchus hookeri. The sequence goes on from NQII01001738.1 coordinate 82,417, forward strand.
ATTCGTGTAGATACAGTTAATAGTAGTAATATCTTCTGCCAACATACAAAGTTAAGTTGTAATTGATTACATGGTTACGACTATATAGCATACTAGGCTAAAATACCTACATATCCGCCATTTTGAAAATAAGTTCTACATACTTAAAACATGCAATTTTGCATTATCTACTGCAGTTACATTTGTTTGCCAAATTTGGGAGGAATCGGGCAATTGTTTCCCGAGACATAACCTTAAAATATATTTATTCATGTAGAGCTATCTTACAAAATGGTGGGAAAAAGATGCTCTGCATAGACACCTTTTGATAGTTGTAATATCAACTGCCAGGATACAAAGTTAATTTTGAATAGATTACATGGTTTCGACGATATAACATTCTAAGCTAAAATAACTATGTGGCCGTCATTTTGAAAATAAGTATCTGACATATCTAAAACACATTTAACATAATCTGCCGCAGTACTACTTGTTTGCCAAATTCGGTAGGAATCGGTTCATTGCCTACCGAGATATGACAATAAAACTTTATTTATTCAAATAGCTGACAAAAATGCTATATGTAAGCATATATGATGCTTGTAGTAGATACTTTCAGCATACACAATTTAATCGCAATTGGTTAAATGGTATATTATTTATAGCAATTAAACACAAAAAATTGGCATGACCACCATTTTGAAAGTATCTACCTAATCAAGTTGAATCACTTATGTTTATTTGGCCTGTGATATATTACTTGCATGCCAAATTGGGTGAGAATTGCTTTGATAGTTTTCGATATATTATGTAAAATCTTAATTTTTTCATTTGGTGCTATCTTCCAAAATAACCCACTAACAACAATATCCATTTATAAATTTTATACTCACACAATGCTCTGCCAGCATACAAAATTTGGTTTAAATACGTTTAATGCTTCCCTAGATATGTCATGCCACCCAAAATATTAAAATGGCCACCATTTTGAAAGCAATGCCCGGCGTGGGCTAAAACTTCAAATTCATGTGTCCTTACTAAGTACTGCATATGTACCGAGATTGTTGACATTCGTTGAACATGTTCAAAAATTGAAAGGGGAGGACACACACACAACGCAGACACACAGACACAGGCATGCACACAGACAGACAGAAAAGTGATCTTATAAGCCTTTCTTTCCTATGGAAAGTAGGCCAACAAGGACAGCTTGCACAGATTGCGGATCTCTTTACAAGTAACGAAGCAGCAGTCACATGTAACATTAGTGAACAAAATTTGTGCATGGCGATGTTATGATATAATTACGATCGCTTAGTTTTGTGCAACGAACTAAGTAGCGCATCTGTCAATAACGTAAAATAAGTTCTTATATTTTCTGAGTCTGCATTACCGGAAACAATTTTAGCTGCATGTAAATTGCTGCAAAAAAAAACACGTATTTTCGATCTGATACATGTGTTGCAATTGGTTAAATTGGAACTTTTACTACCTTAGTTTAATAATTACTTCTAGGGCCTACTGTGCTACAATGAAAATTCTGAAACGTGTATGAAACTGTGTTGCGCTTTGGTACCCTCATTACTGTTTCTCCAACTTTCGTAGCACTTGGGACTAGTGTTTTTATTTCGTCTGTAATCTAGTTTCGGAGATTATCGACGCATAAGTCTTGGAGACCACTTGGTAATTGCAGCTCTTACTATTCTGAAAGAGCTGCTAAGAGTGTCACGTAAACCCCCCCCCCCTCCTTTTTTTCTGCTTCGCGAATGATATACTCGCTCCACTACTGAGAGTTATAGTAGAAGTAGAGGAGAAAATGTGTTTCTGAGTCAGCCTCTTCTGGCAGGGTCCCGTTCGAAGTTTTTGAATTTGAGACTAATTTTATGTAGAAGTTAGTTTGTCCAAATACTGCTCAAAAAGTAATCTATTTTTAATGCTTATTTTGTTCTCAGCCACATTCGTATCTGAATGAAACAAGTTAATGAGAAAATTTCCTCATAAATAGAACATAAATAAGACAGATATTTTATTTAACAAAATTATGTTTAGTAATATTTTTAGCCTTTGGAGTCGACGGGATTTTATGAAGTAAATTAGTCGTCAATGGTAAGGTTTGTGTAACTCATTTTATAAACAATTAAAACAATGGATAAAATGTTTAATATTTAAAGTACATTCCTTAGATACAAAATGGATTATATTATAGTATATAAAAATTTTTTGATGCGTTTAATTATACTTAGTTACACTGGGTCGGGTTGGGTTGGTTTGTACGGGTGGATAAGAAGTGTTTGCTTGGCTTGTGTTTGACTGAAAGGCTCAATATACCACAGTCTTGCATTAACTAGATGTCAATTAACATAGTGCAGTTTAGTACGATTTATAAAATTTTAGTTGAGGTTTCGTTAGGTGAGATAATGTCTAGAATATATATTAATGTTTATAAATTATGCGTTATGTTATAGTAGGTCACACTGGTTGTGCAGAGATGCAGCACGCACACTGCACTTAACTTTACGGACTTAACGATATAAAGAAAAATGCATTCTTATAAAACTCCAACCTAAATTGAACTGGCCATAACGAAGCATAGTATGTTTCTGGCCCAATCCAATTTGATCCACCCTTAGCAAACCTATATGTGATCCAACCTGACTCAATCCCTCCTTAACAGAGTACAACAAAACCCAACACAAAAATCAACATATGCCAAGCATTAAACGAACTGAAAACTAGACTAATGCCAGCACCACCTAATGAAACCTGCACTGTCTCTATACATTGCTAAGTAGCTTTGTCGCACCACGTCTTTTCCAACTCGATCCTGACACCAACTAATCTTAACCTAAAGTAAACAAAAAAACAGTTCAGATCTAACACAATACTACCAAATCTGCAAAAGTCTGTGGTAACTTATACTAAATACTAAGGAACTTCGTTTTTACAAAATAACATAAATTTAAATCAATGCCAACTAAATTACTGACAGATCAACCTTGCTAATCATAACCATCCAGAGACGTATACTATAATGAATTAGCTTTCACACAGCTGTGACAATTTGAACTAGTCGGCAATTAGAACTTCCATCTATTTACATCATATATGTATTTACGAATGTAAATCAATCTTTACTGGCTTGCACGACTTTAACGTAGTTTACTAACTAGCATTAACTGGAACTAATTTGGATTATTCTTCACTAATTTGATCAGATGAGCAATGATAACAGGAAATGAAGGAAGTCGAATGACGGGTGTGTTTAAGTTTTGGTTAGGTTTGTGTCGTGTCGCATAAAACTGGATTAGATTCGTCTAGGTGGATAAATGCTAGAGCAGCACGGTACATTTTTGTGCAACTTGATACAACGTCGCACTGGTTTCATGACTTTGGATTATAATTTTAATAGTTCAGGTTTTTTGCATTTCACTTATGAAGTGTTTCGGTTAGTGTGTGCATTGGCTGGGGTGGATTGTGGTTATGTCTGGATCCACTAAATTTGATGTTAGATGTGTGCTGTCTAAGGTTAGGGTGGATTTTAGTTAGTCACATTTGATTGGGATCTGTTGGTTTGCACTGGTATTTTTAATTTTTTTTGTCGTTGCTGCTAACTGCGACACGCTTTCAAACCATGCATGTTTCCTCGAGAACCGTTTGCCTGAGAGTATTACACCAAGCAACGTTTTGTGTTTTTTTAATGTACATATGACTATTACGTCATAACAATCGATAAACACCCACGGATAACACACTTTGACGGGCGATGTTATCACCCACCAAATGTTCACAAATGATAGATATCACATAAGGCTATCACTATTCACGAATTATTTTTGTCGTCTCGCATAGTTTCTGACATTCTGCAAATTATATCTTTTAATTTCCAATTTCCAAGGACGTGTCTCTCTTTTAATGATCAGTTTAGCTCATAAGACGTATTATGTTTTCTACCTCGTCTTCCATAACTAATCGTCTCACAGAGTTTGTACCTTGAGTTCAAGATAAACCTGTTTATTCATTATTCTGTCGAGGCCGCGGTGGTCTATTGGTCAGATTACCAACTAGGCCAAGCGGGTTCGATTCCCGTCGGGGTCGCTCCCGGATTTTCGCGTGTGAGAATCGTGCCGGACGATGCCGCTGATCGCTTCTCGAGGACCCCTCCCATTTCCCCGAACTTGCATTCCGGCGCTGCTCAATGCTCACCTCGTTTCATCTGCATCGGTTCTCAAGACCTCGATGTTAAGAGCTGCCCAAATATTTCCACTCCACTCCATTATTCTGTCGCCTGCCTTCGTAGACAATCGGAAAAGACGTGCACACTGCGGTGTGTTGGCATCCTGGCGTAGACTTGTTTGAATTACTTTTTTACGAAATCGTTTCTTGTAAAACCAACAATTTCCCGCACAAAATTTCTTGGCTTCCTCTGATCATGAAATTTCGTTATATGCAAATTTCCTTTTCTGGAAATAAGCAACTCCCAGGCCGGCAAAGGCGGAAATTTCTGATTAAGGCCTTAAGCGAAACTGGCACCACACGTAACCGACTCAGTTGTCAGAACGGAGTTAACTGTCTCAAACCATCACAGATTCAATCTCAGTGCAACAGGCGCCGAGTATACAGAATGTTTCATAGCTCATGTTACAAACTTTGCGAGGTGATTCCTTACGGAAAAACATTACGAAAATGCCAATTGACTTATGTCCGGAAAAAACGTCAAAGAGTAGAGAACACCCCCGAAAGTTGGGCTTGAAAAATCGTATTTATTTAATAAAATAGAAACAAATTAATATTACGTTACGATATTTAAATATTGTAACTTAATATTAATTTTTTCATTTCATTAAATAAAAATACGTTCTAAAGCCTAACATTCGGGGATGTTTTCTATCCTTAGACGTAGTTTTCGGGCATAAGTCAATCAGCATTTTCGTGATGTTTTTCCGTAGGGAATCACCTCACAAAAGCGGTAACATAAGTTACGAAACACTCTGTAGAAGAACTCGAATTGTTGCGAGCCTGAAGACAACATTCAGTATCGTAAAAGGGCGTAGGCTGTCAATTATGAATACGTTTGAAAACTACAAAAGTGATGTGTGAGTAACGTCGTTTTGGTTGTGCGTACAACAGTAAGCGTTTGCTTGAAACCAATGTCGTGCGAACTTTCCATCACAAAGCTAAGCGAGATTTGATGATTTTAAAATTGAGAATTTTCTTAACCGTTAACTGCAGTGTTCACGACAAAATCACGGAGAAATTATTACGGATGTACCAACGTCGACAGCAAGTGCTCTCCGCGGTTATAGTTCGGTCAAGGCATTTTATTAATTAAACTGCCAATCAGGACTTCGCAGTGCCCAGTCATTAGGTTAAAAACCTCCGCAAACTTATTTCACACTTTTTCGGAAATAATACAGTAATACTTTGGAAAGCGGTCCGTAGCGATGAGAAACGGAACTAATTTTTATACTTATAAAATGGGAAATATTTCCATGATTCCCGCATGCTCGGGTGTCGGGGGCGAGCAACGTCTGGCTACGCGAATCATTCTTTGCCTTCGCCGGAAATTGGTCGTTCTTGCAGCAGTAAAGGATGCTATCGCTTCATAGCTTAAGATATTATATTTGAAGTAAGCACAAATCACCTGTAATGCACGACAACACTTCACACATTTCAGCAATACAGGAAACTGAAAATAGGTGTGCGCTCAACTTTCATCTATTATGATTTTACTGTGAATTCCATGAAAACACAGTGGGTTGTTGGATAATAATGTGAATCCACAATATACTCACGAAAAAAAAAAAACAGGTATTGTTTAGTGCGTTGTCCCCGCGCAAGCCGGGAGAGCCTAAAAACACTGACCCAATAGCACCAAAATGTTATCAGCAGTTTCGCCATCCGACCGACGATAAATCAGGGTGATCACTACAAATCAAACACGAGCGCAAAAAAAAGCAACAGGCGCCGAACGTTGTCGTCAACAGCGCTCAAACAACAAAATATGACTCCAGCCCCGCAGCACAAATTCAGTCTACGGCGAAGATACAAAAAAAAAAGTGATTGTCGGCAACATTTCGGAATTTAGAGTATTTCGGCCAATTTAATGCGTCAATGCAAAGTATAAAATGTAATGGATTGTAAAATAAAATTTAAAAAATATATACCCAAAAATGTAATAATAAATACCTTAAATTTAGTTAATTTTTCCTGCTTTTATTTATAACACTTCATCATTAAAAATTTTATAAATTTATTTAAATTATAATTTACAAAGATAACAAATTCAGTACTTTTACGCCTTTAAATAATAAATCAAAATAATTTTGATTAAAATTTACACTTGATATTAATAAACGCTTAAATGTACTGACGTGATATACTTTTGAATACCTACTAAAAATGTTGTTACGATTAAATGTATGTATTTGCATCCTTATTTTTCGTCCGTAAAATCAGTTACTGTGTTTTTCAATTTACATATCTGACTTTGAAGCAACAACTGTAAGTTAACAAACAGTACCGTGGACTGCAACGTGAACCAAGCCTTATAATGTACATTTTAACAGGTGGCCAGAGTCGCTAAGGCGCTTTGTGGCCAGGAGAATGTGCATGCGGGTCGTGGATGAACCGTCGATGTTTGAGCTGTTTTTATATTAATACCAGGTTAAAGATACTCCCTAGCAAACTATTGCCTGTAAAATCAGTGTTTCCACGTATGTACGTATCTCTGTACACAAATGTTCTGGGAATACGACTGTTTTTCAGGAAAGGTTTAAAAAAAAAAAACATTTTTAGATTATTAAATGTATCAAAAATTTTAAAAATTTTAAAAACTGTTAAAAATACAATTTGAAGTTACAAAACTTATTTGCGAGAAATTCAGCTTTCCGGGAATGCATGTTGCAATGCTGGGAGGGCAAGTTGCAACACTTCCTTATGGCGTGAAAATGTTTTATATTCCATTCTTGATTACTTCCAACTTTTCCGAATCCCTGCTAAATTTCTATTTCCAGAATATTCTTCCGCCTCATGCAAACAAAGCTAAACAGTGTCTTGTAAATTACACCAAAGGGACAACGCGCATAAGAACTATTTCTTACTAGGCATTACCAACACACCTATGTTCATCCTGTTTATATAAATATTAATTATAAATGTGATTGTGTATGTAGTACATAAATAAAATACAAGGAAAAGTTCAATTTAAAATATATAAGGTGGTTTTATGTTAACACAGCTTTAAAACGCTTGTGATACACGACGTATTTAGTAAACAACCAAGCCCGTCACACATGGGGTGATTTTTCAAAGGTTTGATTCAAAAAGGGTGAAGATACCGCGAATCAACCATACTAGGATTCCCATTAAGCCGTCCCCGATCAGGCTCCCAGCATAAAGTTGGGACGATAAAATTGGCGAAAAGACAAACCATTAACAACCCTGTAACACATGTTTTTTGAGCTAGAAGAATGAATAATTTCTTTTAACACGTAATTTTTACGTTTAACAGGCTCAATATTATTATTTTTAACATGATTTATTTGGTTTTGTGGCAAGATATATTTATTTGTTTTGAAACAGAGTCCGTAATATTTTTTTTTCGACAGTATTTTTATTTGGCCGCATATTTATATGCCTTTCTGTTTTTACATTTTGCACGTGTACTTACAAGGAAATATGACTCTTTGCATTTTTTATCTTTGGGGCATTTTGAAGTGGCAGTACAGATGATTTTGAATTTAACACTTGTGATTGGTCAAGTTTTAAAGAACTTTCTTAAGTTAAGTTTCGGGAGAAGGAAGACTGACATCTTGGTACGCGACGTCAGGCAGCCAGCCCGGGTGGGCTGTGCACTAGGTATTAAATATAGATTTTTCATAGGGAAGTCCGAGTTCGCGCCCTTGAAATTGCAGGCTGTCTAATAGAGACGAAGACGTGAGGTGTTGCAAGTAAGAAGTAGGCCTGTATAGCCTCCCTCCACGTAGCTTTCAGAGAGGTTAGCTATAACTCATGAGACGTCCGTTAAGGTGCCATTGAACTGTATGTTAGCAGCGTAAGCCGTGTGCTTACATACAGAGAAGACGTCACCCAGGGCTGCTGTGCATCCGTAGAGATGCCCCGTCGGCGTACTTAATCACTTCAAGACCAAACTCTCCTTTTTGACTACTAATTTCAGCTAAGAATTTCAAATAAAGTTTTTCACCTAGCACCGTTAATTTGACTTTCTAAATCATTTTATCACGCCGCCACGTTGTACGCGACTTTTTCCGACATTTACTACGGCAAATCCGAACTGAATCCTTGCTATGCAGCTAGCTAATTTCAAACGTTTTATTTAAAGTATAATCTCTTTTGAAAGAAATATTAAAGATTTCTGCCGTAATTTTCGTACATTTCAAGTATTTTAATTCTTAACCAATCACGAGGGCACTAGTGTTTCAAAGGCCACTGCCTTAAGCAGAATATTTCAATTATGTTGTCAATATTTTCGGAGCCACAAATAATTTGCTAATGCGTAATGCTGTCTGGATGAAGTATTTTGTTTTTCTGGTAAAAGTCAAGTTATTCCGATATTTTTTAAACACAGTCGTCCGTTGTTGTCATTCAGTAGTAGTAGCAAGTTTTCTCCGAGAGTTCCTGTTTTTATGTGTGTTTGTCCAGTCCACAAGTACTCTGCTACCAGACTGCAGTGTTGCTGGATGTACAAATGGTACACGTTACTTCAGATTGGTGAGATCAAGTGTGGGTGTTCCTATTTACAGTCTAGACGGTGCCGAGCAAAGCAACTCGCCAGACTGCCTTCATGCGTCACTGCAGTTAATTCAATTTATAGCTTTCACACTGTTTTTGGGTTACCGAGGAGTGAAATGGGCAATAATTCTGGTTTTCAATAAGCACACCAATCTCGTATTCGGTTTGGACGATCGGGACTGCGCAGCTAGGGTTGACTCTCTACCCAGAAAACCCGTTTACACGTACTACAGATGTCGCAACGTCATCCTCATATACACAGAGTTATACTGATATCTTTTCTCTCTCAGTCCATCGTTGTTTTGCATTATGTTTTCGTGCCACACCTCACGCATTGTAGGTTATTGTTGTGTGCGAACGAGTAGTGTCAGTGGCCATACACTTAAGATGGGTTTAACTTAATACCGGGCGAGGTAGCGCAGTGATAAAAAACCAGTCTGGAATTCGGGAAGATGCGGATTCGATTCCCGGCCTGGCCATCCTGATTTAAGTATTCCATGATTTTTCCGAAATCACTCCAGGCGAACGCTGGGATAGTTCGTTACTACAGACCCTGGCCGATTCGTTCTCCAGTCCTGAAAGTACTTTTCTCGTTTCCCGTAAGGAAACCATTTTTACAATTGTTTTTTAAATATATTTAATAGCATAAAAAGAAAAAGTGGTGGCTGTAAATTTTCTTTACCTTTCTTGAAAAACAGTTGTATTTCTCGTCGTATTCCCAGAACATTTGTGTACAGAGATACGCACATACGTGGAAACACTGATTTTACAGGCAATAGTTTGCTAGGGAGTATGTTTAACCTAGTATTAATATAAAAACAGCTCAAACATCGACGGTTCATCCACGACCCGCATCCAAATTCTCCTGGCCAGAAAGCGCTTTAGTGACTCTGGCCACCTGTTTCAATGTACGTTATAAGGCTTGGTTCACGTTGCAGTCCACGGTACTGTTTGTTAACTTACAGTTGTTGCTTCAAAGTCAGATATGTAAATTGAAAAACACAGTAACTGATTTGACGGATGAAAAATAAGGATACAAAAATATACATACACATGTAACAACATATTTAATAGGTAGTCGTAAGTATATCACGTCAGTACATTTAAGTTGTATATATAGTTTAACGATATTATTTTAAATATCAGTTATGTTTATTGAGTAACATTATGGCTACCTGCTGATAGTTTGTGACAAATATGAGAACCACTGGAGTGCAGTCCAATATAAACTTGTACTTAATGATATTAATTTTTGCCATGGAAGTATATGTTAGTCTGTAAATTTTAATCAAAATTATTTTAATTTATTAATTAGGGGCGTAATAGGATTCTATTTTTTAGTATTGTAAATTATTATTTAAATTTTTAGTTTTTTTGTTTGTCACTAGTTGGTTGTGAAAATTTAGGCTTAGCGCTTATTTTTAAATTACTTTCACAAGAACAGTCATTGGCTGGTTACCAGCAAAGTTTTATACGACACGATAACATTTGTAATTTCTCTCGTCCTGAGCTCTTCTCGATGCTGCGATCAAAAAACATAGTTAATACGATAAATTCCAACTACTCGGATGCTCTAAATACATGCCTGTAATTAAACTCTGCGCATTCTAAATTAAAACGGCAATGTGATTAAACGTGGAAAGAACAAAACTACTGGGTACTGAACATAATTTAAATATAGATTTAAGATAGAAATTCTTAAGAGAACATCAGCTAGGCATGAATTACCCTTATTAAAGGATGTTCGTGGAGTACCTTGAAGTGCCAACTCAAATGTTACTGTTCTACATTCTCCATGCCCTATGCCTAAGGCCACCTGTTTTTCGTGGAAAGATTCCACGACTGCAAAACACGTTAGTTCAGAACCTATTTCGAAATTGTATGAAGTCAATTCTCACGTGTCTTAGGTGTCTCCCAGCCAATCACAGAGGTTCAGTGTCGGAATATCTTAATTTGGCCCAATCGCGTATAAGTGTCTTCTCACACAGACACGCCGCCAATAGCCAAAGGAAGTTCGCAAGTGTGCACATACCAAGTTGGAGAATAGTCTACGCATAAATATTTTCGCGAAAGACAGGTGGCTCTACCTATGCCTCATTTCGTAGTTATTATCAGTTACATAAACATACGGGATTAGAATAAAAGAATACCCCTAATTTGCAGGTCTGTAATATCAAAACCAAACAACCTACAACCTTGATTGGCCAATCAAATGAACCGTGGAACCGTGAAGTTTGTTTACCATACATTCATAAATGTTCAATGTGACCATCACGAGCGGCCCGAACGACATCTACGAGATAATCAAACTCGTTCCACACTCTTGTCAGCATATCCGGTGTTACGGTTTGGATGGCGTCTGTAATACTCGTTTTGAGGTCGTCAATGTTACCCGGCAATGGTGTACGAAACACTTGATCCTTTATGTACCCCCATTGAAAAAAAATCGCACGGGGTAAGATCCGGGCTTCTTGGGGGCCAGTGATGAAGAGCCTGGTCACCAGCTGCTCCTCGACCAATCCAGCGTTGCGGCAACGTCTTGTTCAGGTATCCGGGAACAGCTAGGTGCCAATGGGGTGGCGCACCATAAAGGGAACATTAGACCAACCCCTTCACATTGACGTGTCGAATGCGAGTTCGCTACCCCCTCACCACCTCAAACCGAGAGTTACGAACGCTATCCAAACCGTATCACCAGACATGCTGACAAGAGTGTGGAACGAGTTTTACTATCGCGTAGATGTCGTTCGGGCCGCTCATGGTGGTCACATTGAACATTTATGAATGTATGGTAAACAAACTTCACGATTCCACGGTTAATTTGATTGGTCAATCAAGGTTGTAGGTTGTTTAGTTTTGATATTATAGGCCTTTAAAGTTGGGGTATTCTTTTATACTCATCCTGTACATTTTGTATAATCGTCAATGTCATGCGCTAGGGCTAGAGGTCATCAGACTCCTAAACGGCAGTTGTTGTCGAGCAACTATATTACGGTCTGGTGATGTATTCATCGTGATTGCGCGCGGCACTGCAAGACTGCGGTTAGGAAGGGGGAGAATGTTACCACCGGGCAGTTGAATCACGCGAGGCTTTGTCTGGCACGGGGTCGATACAACTGCTTGGTCATGATTCCGTAGTCGCATCTCAAACATTGTTGAGCAACAACCTACGTCTATAGTATCATTATGGGAAGTCTGGGGCAAAGGCGTCTGGCGTAGCAGCTAGGAGCCGGCCGACGCCATCTCGAATGTCCCTTTCCCCCCGTTTTTTCCTCAAAATTTCCCGTTTTCCCATGAAATTAGCCATTTTTGGCATAAAATTTTCCTTTTTCCCTTAAAATGTCTTGTTTTTCCCTCAAAAAGCACCGAACCCCTCATTTGCAAAGAACAAGCCACTGTTTTGCAAAAAAAAAAAAAAANAAAAAAAAAAAAAAAAGTCATTGGAAGCATTTGGGGAGCTAGTTTTTACACATGACCTTTACCTAAAACCTTGACCCTGTGCCCATGACCTTCTATGACCTTGAAACTAAATAAATTTGAATAATCCCCAAAAAATCCTAAACACTTAAAAATTTATAAAAAATTAAAAAAAAATTAAAAACTAATTTTAAGAAATTATTTACAGATATGCATGTAGGAGGTTCGGGGTTCGATGACAGGTGGATCGACTTAGCTCACGACACGACCAGCCCTCGTCATGTCGGCCATTGTCCATCTCGTCCGCCACGTTAGATGTCGGTGACATTGACCTTTTACCCCAGTGATTTTTAACCTTGAAAACCCAAAACTTCGAAAAAATCTCAGTAATATGAAAAAAATTATAAAAATTACAAGAAATATTTTTTTTAATTTTAAACTTGTATTTAAAACATTTATTAAATTTTTTTATAAAAAATAAAAATTTGAATATTTTGGCTTAGAGGGGACGGAGGACTGGAACCGACCATCCTCCATGATATGATGTCACCCAACCACCATATTGAATCCAAGTGAACTTAAACTTGACCTTTACCCCATGACCTTGTATGACCTTGAACTTAAAATCACACAATTCTCCAAAAAAATAAAAATCATTCATAAATTACAAATAATTATTAAAAAAAGTATTATTAAAAATTGTATTTTAAAAACTTACATTTCCGGAGGTTCCCCCAGCACCACGTCCAGTAGGCGACTGGCCCTCACCAATGTTTCTCATTGGTTAATTAGTTGTTTTCCCTCCACTCCCATAACCAATGTTTCTCATTGGTTGATTACTTGTGCTTGCTTCACTCCTCCCAAAACTGTTTTTATTGGTTGATTACTCACGCTGATGTACGTAAAAAATATTGGTTTTCAATTAATAAACAAAGATGTTTTATTTCTCGCTAGTGCTTGTNACTCACGCTGATGTACGTAAAAAATATTGGTTTTCAATTAATAAACAAAGATGTTTTATTTCTCGCTAGTGCTTGCCTACCTTATCCTTGCATGCCTATTTCCCCTGATATAGGGAGTAAGCTAGCCATGGCTTTCAGATGTACCACCACAAGCCGATACTGTGCTCATGATAACAAAAATTAATGGAATGATGTGGGCAAAATATGATGATTTGAAAGTTAATACTTCAAGATTTCTTGTGTAGGCCAATCACTGAATGTGCATAAACATTGATAATGTAGCAAAGGTATACGCTGAAGTATACAAAAAAAGAGCAGATTAATATTGTAGTACATTCTTAGCAGGTTCGATGTAGCAGTCTTGGAAGTAAGCTGCTGAAGTGTTAGAAATTTTACCCTGAGACATGAAGGGAGGGGAGGGTGAAGGCTGAGTCGAGCATGGCCAGACCTGCTTCAGTGCAGT
>NQII01001738.1:106916-194756 GCA_002778355.1 Clitarchus hookeri
GCCGTCATCGCTAGCGTCGCCAGTATGAACCACGCGCTGGGCTGCACGCGGCACCGCGGCTCGTCGCCCGCCTCCATGCCCCTACCGCGTGCCGCTCATTCCCGCGCCGCTCACTCTCCGCAGCTGCTCCTTACAGCGCCTGCGAACATACGCACTCCGCGGGTTAAGTAAGCACTTTTACAATAAACCTTTGAAAACAATGTCATTTTACCCTTTCAGCCATACAATCTCAGGCGTCGCAATAAACAAATGTTTGCTCTGAAGTGTACTAGTATCGATATGACGCTGTTATAACGGGGCCAATAAAAGCATATTTGTGCTTCATGTTACCGGCAGAAATTTTTTTTTTTAAAGAGACTGCAGAATATAGACTCGGTAACTAATGGTTAGGGACTCCCGAAATTTCGCGAAAAGATTTTGGCACATGCTAGATTTCAATACCCTACGGGCGTACCGGCAGTTATATTTGCTTATCGATGGCGTTATCTATGTGAGACAACATTTTCCTCCTTGACTGGCCAATCATAATTAGGTCACTTCAATACTGTGCGTCTATGATTCGCGCGCAGACACCTAAAATGCGCAACACGCAAACAATCCAATCACGAATGTGGATATGAGCCAAAGGGTTATGAAATACAACTGGCCGTGGAATATATTCACGAAAATCGTGTGTCCCTACTAATGGTATCTCCCACGCGTGAGGAACTTCGCTCGGACGGAGTTTTCTGCTGTTTAATGGCCAGCTCTGCCATTGAAGTCTCTTCTTATGCAACGTCTCAGAGATACACGGCACCGTGACTGAATATACTACTATAGTATACTATAATATACTACTATACATATACGCTACCGTACACGCTATCACGTAGGCTCCCAGTTCAGCTGGCAGCGAATTAAGTAAGTAGTTCAAAGCCTTAGAGTTGCATTGCGAATGTCATGTTTAAATTTATGGCTAATCAGGTTGGAGTATTTTTGCATATTAGTAACATTTTTAGATTGCTAACAATTCCACATTTTCATTTAACTGACGCGTGAATAAAGTTAAGAGTTCCGTGGCGATGTGAATGTTACACGTGGCGATGTGAATGTTACACGTGACGATGTGAATGTTACACGTGGCGGGATGTTACAACAAGAGGAGAAAAGTAAATAAGTAAGTAGGCCATCAGAAGTGCTCAATTAACCTCTAGCAGTGTATACGCTTTCTATTAAAAAGCTATGTCACGTTTGCTGTGATCCCATTATTTATTAGTTACCTCGACTATTTTGGTCCACGATAACACAGTTCAATCTCTTTCCCTCGCAAACGTAATTCGAACAAATTAAAGTACAATCTGTCAACGTAACTCGTAGCACGTCTCGTTGAACATCGCGCCGGTTAGCCGCGAGTCGCTGCAACTGTCCGCGCGGCGCGAAAGAGGAGCACAACCTGGACGGCGCCGCGACGCGCACTGCTGCAGTGACGGCGTGGGGCGGGCGGCGCATGCGCGTAGCTAAGGTGGGGGAGATGGGTCGAGGGGGTGACCATCTCTGGGCGCCCCCACACTCCCACAGCGACACGCGCGCCCCCCGGGAAGTCGGGTGCGGGGCGATGAAACTGCGGCCAATAAACCACGTGCGCTTCCAGGTCACACATATTGCAGATCGGTGGGGGAAAACTCTTTAAGCCATACTGACAAAATAAATATAAGGGGAGTTGGTTAGAGTTTAAAAAACAGAGTAACAAATTTAATATTTTTTTATAAAAATGGCTTTAACAATACCGTAGCAAAATTCTTACACGTGCTATTCTGTTTTTAGTAAGAAGCTCTTTTCAAGATCAATGCCGTGTATGTGAGAGACATCTGCGTAAAAAGTTGACATAATATAAGTTTGGTTCATGGGTGGATCCACGAGGGGGGGAGGACAATAGAAATGATCCCCCCTTCCCCTAAAAAAAATGCCCAGCTCGGTCGCAAAAATTAACTGCAATAACATAGTATACAAAATTCGTTAAATGTTCGATTGTAAACAATCTTGGGAGAACTGGGAAATTAATAATGCCTAAGGCTGGTATTCATAGTCATTTTTGCGATGGAGATGCGCGCCACATTCGGTACGCATCTTGTTTTGGCAGGAAAACTATATTCTTAAACGATTAGCGAGTTGTTTGCATGTTGGCTACAGTTGCGAGCACTCTCAAAGTTACGAGAGGCCTTGACTTACCCTAAATGACTCGCATCCCGTTAATCTCTCCTTGTACTTGTAAAAGTGGCCGCCTTACATCGTTTCGATAATCGAGATACAATGCACTGGCAGATACAATTATTTTTAAGTAGTGACATGCTGTTCTTTACTCACACAAATGGAGGAGTGGGAAATAATACAGAAAATTAGAAAATTTAACTCAAATACCGATTGATTATGTACGATTATATGTATCTGTTACTCGCTCGTCTTATCATGGTTGATGCAGCATAAGTATTATTTTTATTACTACCAAGTAAATATGTTTAAAAAAAATCTCGGCGAAATTAGGAATATAACTAGTATCATACATATTTCTATGTCTAAGAGTATGATTTTTTTTAGGAAATGAACTTTCCATGAATTCCAAGGAACTATCTGGAAAATCTCTCATTTTCGTTTTTTGTGCTGCTAATACAGTGTTTTGGAGGAAAATAATGTAAGTTCTGTAGTTTTAGAGTTACTAGGAGTAAAATATTAATAATTAAAAAATTATTTCTGGATCAGGATTTGAATATAAATCAAAAGCTTGTTACCATATCCATGCTAACATAACCACACGACTACCAAGCATATCTTGCTAGATCAGCAGAATTTCCTCTAAATTATATTTTCCATTTTTCCTATTAACATTCATATTTTAATTAATGCTGTTTGTTGTAGGTTTTCGTATTCGTTTTTTAAATTTTAAATCGTCAGTTTTATCATTTCACGCCACAGTAGATAAAATAATGCCTCGGCAGAATATATAGAACAAATTGTGAAATATTCCATATTTCATAAGCATGGTTGGGTTTCATTTTCAGTTATTACCGACTTTAGTACCATACACATTAATTTACAAATATTTTTAACAACTCATGTGCTCTTCGGCGAATCCATTTCTGTCAAAAACTTGTTGCTAACTGCCGATATCTAGAAATGTGTTTGCATTTTTAACCTCGCACACAAGGCTCAGAAAATCATCGGACTCTCGAACGCCTCGCAAAAGAGCGACTCACAAACTTCGTTCATGAATTCAAGCTCGGTTAACAAGATATTTAAGAGACAAGAGACAGTCCCCTCTTATACGCGAGGAGTTTGCGAGACCGCAAACGAAATGTTTAAGAATGCCACCCTAAGTGTTGAGAACTTTAAGTCTGCTATCTACTACATTTTTTTCGTGTTTGACAAAATTTTTTTATTTCTCAATTTCTTTGTCGGTGGTTATATTTATTATTAGAAAATCGGATGTCACAAATAAAATCTCGCAATATATTAATAGTTGGAGAGTTTATCCAGTAAACGGGTAGATGGCAAAATGCTTTTTCTGTCCCAAATTTAGCACGAAAATGATTGTAGTTTCCTCTTCAAATGTAAATGTTAAGTAATTGGGTAAATACAGTCATTAGCATCAACGAAAGTAGAAGAAACTCAGTATGTAAGTTAAGATAAATTTCTTTGTATGTAGAATATTGCAGTGTCTGCAATGTACAATATACGTACGTTATTTTTAATTAATACTTACGAAACGATACCACACACATTACAAAATGTATTGGTTTTTTAAATGCCTCCAGAGCCCAGCACTACTGTAATATCGACGAAAATGGAGGGTATAAAGGTTATAACGAGATCACAATTAACATTGAACGTTACAGTAAAACGTAAATTTTGTATTTTTTAGTTATATATTTGGCCAAGAAACAGGAATTTTTCAGCTTCTAGTTTAATTATATGAAAAAATGGATTATGTCAGGGATTTTATATACTCATTTGTTGAATGTTTGGAATTATCAATATCACATTTGGTGGAGTGTTACATTGTTAATACAACTGAAAATGAAACTAATAAGGCTCTGCAGTGCGTAACTATGTCAGTGAGTAACATTAAAAAGTACATGTTTCTTTGGAAGATCTGAGAACTGCATTTTTGGGCTTACATTGTATGCTGAAACATAATTACATAAGTTATTTTCAATGTTACGTTATTTTTTCCACTTTAACAAAGGACAGTTGATGAATCACTTTTAAGTCAGCTGGGATAGTAGGTGAACCAATTATTTATTCACTTTTTACTCGTTAATCATCGAGATCTTTTAAAGATTTTGTCAGTTAAATGTAAGAATATCACGACTGAGAAACAGACCTAAATGATTCGTGCACTTTCTGCGAGATACAGTCTTTTGTTTCACATACCATGTCCAGTTTTTGAGCGTTTGCTTGAAGCGGAATTGTTGTCATGGACAGCAAGAGAACCACCGAAAGGTGAGGACAGCGTAGAAGACTTTGCCAATTGCTGCAGAACTGTGATAGTGATATTTTCCCTGTGCCTCATAGATTGCTGCGTATCCTACTGACTTTGCCAGCAAGTGTTGCTACAGCAGAACGCTCATTTTCGGCATTAAGGCGTCTGAAAACCTGGATACGATCAAGAATGGGTCAACAGCGGCTGTCAGGACTGACATTGCTTCATGTCCATCGGAATATTGGCATCGATCCCCAGCAGGTCATATGCCGAGAAACGAACTCGTCATCTAGAATTTGTACTTTAACAAAATAATCCACCAAACTCTTTGCATCATGAGCACCGCCAATATCTCCGCTCTTGTAACATGGTAAGGAAAGTGAAGGGGACACAGTACAAAGTGAATGTTGCATATCAATGCAATGAAATGAGCCGAGTGTGTGAAGTTCGGAAATTTCAAAGTACGAACATGAAAGATTAAGGCATATGTTCTATGTAAAGTGTTATGTGAGAAAAATTATACTGTATTTTATTTTATGTTCTTAACTTAAAAATATAACGTTAAAATATTTTTTATTTTGATTTAGTTTGGAAAAATACATTTTTTTTTATCTGGTAAGGTACGCAACGGAAATTTATTTTATAGGTTTGGCTCGTTTCGAACTAAAGAAACTAATGCTAGCCTAGTAGGTATATGATTGACAAGCATAAGATGATTAGGGTGTTATACCGTATGTACATTCTAGAAGGGCAGCAGAGGGAAATGGACGAGAAGCGCAAAAAATGTACATGGACCGTGTTTGCGAACAGACTACAGCCACACCACACCACATTTGCAAATGTGGAGCGTCGTTTGAGAGAATGTGGAAGTCTTAAAGGGGCACACACTATATCACATCAATCAAAAAAACCTCGTGAGCAAAAATTTTAATTTTGGTTTTGTTACAAAAATTAACATGATGGACTGCACATCGTGTTACTCACGACAATTCACTGTGATTGGAGCATGGTCAACTTGTCAATTCATTGGCTGACAACCAGCTAGTAATGAAACTAGTCAATATGGCAAGCATGCCCAGTGTGATCTGGACCAATAAGACGCCAATAAGTATATAGTGTCCATGCCAGATTAACATAAAAGTTACGAGGCAATAGAACATCGGTGTGACTTTTGCCTTCAAGAGCAGATAAATCGTCACGCTACTGCTGTACGAACTAGACTCAGGCATAGTCCTCAGAGTATTAAAGAAACAAGTTGTGCATATAGGCAGACCCAGCTCATGAGGAGGAAAACATGCCCACTAAAAAGGTGCATCAAACAAGATGAGCTACAAAGCATCATACTGTGTTAACATTTCTGGACATTCTCCCTTGCCCAACAGAAGCAGTTCTCACTGAGCAATGAGACAAAGGCATTGATTCATTCAAACAATTACTCAATATGAATATGTCCGGAGAGTTGGCAACGGGAATGGAGGCACACATCAGTAACACAAGAACAAACAAGCTGTAGAAAAACATATCCAGCTTTCATTTGTAGTCGTAGAATACTATTGTACTTTATTGTATCTTACATAAATGAACTACATTCTCAATAAAATGTCTTCCATATTTCCAACATCACAGCTGAAATGAGTTGGGCAGATTCAAAAGCTGATGTGATCCAATTTTAGTTTAGTTAGTTTTGACTTTGCAGTTCTTCTAGACACTGAACTGTAAAAGGATTTATCCTGTATCTCTGAAGAAAAGAGCTGCGAATTCGGAAGCCGGTGTGGATATTAGACACGTAAGAAATGTTTCATAAGTCTACTGCAGAAAGCTACAAAGTTTCTTCTGCTCTACTAAAATTTATTGTTGTGACACGGCCGAATGCAGGGAGTAGACTGACGGTGAGAACAGTAAGGTTTGTAAAAGATATGTTGAGGTATATTGAGAACAACCCAGGTACAAGTATGCGTGCTGTAGCACGTGTACTGAACAGAAGCAGCCGCACCGTTGGTCGAGTGCTTCATGAGCAATTACTACATCTGTTCAATGTACAAAATGTGCATGCCATGGGTACTGCGGATTATACTCGAAGCGTGGAGTTTGCGGCATGGTTTCTGGAACAACGCAGAACATACCCTGACTTTGTCATGAGTAGGGGGTTTTGGGGGCTTCGGGGACAAGAGCTGGGAATGAGAAGCCAACGCCATCTTGGATGACATCACCACTGCTATTTTGAATTTCGCCATATTGGATTTGAGTCTACCATCTTGTCCACCATCTTGTTTTCACCATCCGCCATCTTGTTTCCACTTGTTATTTGTTTAGATCGGCTATTGCTAGGGAGCACGCCAGTCATTTGACCACCATATTTGTTAATGGAGATGGCAGCTAGATTGTGCTGGTGTATATTTCTGGAATTGGCCTCTAGGGGCGCGCACACACGATTAATCGAACGTCATATTGGTTCTGGAGTTGGCCGCTAGGAGTGCTGCTATTTTTTATTTAATTTCCAGAACTTAAAAAATCCTGTGTATGTGAGCAGCTTTGACCCGGCCCTCTTGGCATGGAAAATTGGACCCATGTCTTATACCACTCCACTACCGAGAAAAGTAGGAACTCACGAGGTAAAATTAATATGTCATCATAATAAATTCATATTTTTAAACTTTAATAAACATAGGTACATTTTGTTGCGTCTTCTGTAGACAACCAAATTGTTGGCGGCAGTCATTTGTTTTTCAACTGCTGTAGTCTGGCCATCTTTGTTGAACTTAGAATTTTTTTTTTCCTCACATTGGTCGACAGACACACATAACCAATCCTTATATATACTTTTTTTTTCATAAATGATTAACCAATACCATGTAGTCATTTATAAAATTAATTTAAATAGTAACCTTTAATGTATGTTTATTTTTTAAATACCATGCAGACATTTATTCAATATTTGTAAAAAGTTATTTAATTAGCTACTGTATATATTTTTTGTTTCTTGCATAGACATGTTACATGAAAAACATTTTGTATACTTTAATTTTATGGGGAAAGTACACTGAAGAGCCAAAAAAACTGGTACATCTTCCTAATATCGTGTAGGCCCCACAGAGCATGCAAAAGTGCCGCAAGACGACGTGGAATGGACTCGACTAATGTCTGAAGTATGCAGGAGGCAATTCACATCATTAATCCTGAAGGTCAGTCTACAAATCCAATCTGCGCCAATTTGAAAAAGGGTTGCACGTCTGCCACGTTTGATCATTCTCGTCAGTTGTCATTTGCCCCGTTCTTTCACGATCTTTTTCCAGCTGCAGCGATGTCGAAGATGTGATGTTTTACCGGATTCCCGATATTCACGGCACACACGTGAAATGGTCGTACGCGAACATCCAAATGTTATCGCTACCTCGGAGATGCTATGTCCCATCTCTCTTGCGCCGACTATAACACCACGTTCAAACTCACTTAAATCTTGATAACCTGCCATTGTACCAGCAGTAACCGATC
Organism: Clitarchus hookeri; assembly: GCA_002778355.1. Lineage (NCBI taxonomy): Eukaryota > Metazoa > Arthropoda > Insecta > Phasmatodea > Phasmatidae > Clitarchus > Clitarchus hookeri. The sequence goes on from NQII01001738.1 coordinate 114,865, forward strand.
TAGCTGCCGACCGCATCGCGTTACTTTGATTGGTTCAATGCCTCTGTTATTTGCATACGCACGCATATACCAGTTTTGTTTGGCTCTTCAGTGTATGTTTCTTGGAAATAAACCACACAACAAAATTTTTAAATATTAATTTTTGATTTTTAAGTGCATATATATGTCCTAAATCATTAAAAAAATTCTTCAATGCTACACACCAGTTTTTGGAAGGTAACATGTGCCATCATCTTGGGACAGTTCTTGAGCGCCACACACACACACACCAGCCTCCGGAAGGGATGTCTGCCATTGTCTTCGAGCTTTCCCCTCCCACTTTACCACTCACATGGCTGTTAAATATCCAACCATGTGCGCGGGTCCCCGGCTTGGGACGGGGCTATGCAGGACACTCGCAAACACTATAGAGATAGGTATTAAAATTGCTTTTTAAATATGCATACTTTTAAAACAAAATTTGGGGTTTCTCCAGTGCTGTAAATGTATTCTGAATAGGCGGGTTGCGAAACAGGAAAAGGAAAGCAACCCTCCTACAAAAAAAACGAAGCTGACAAAAAAGGCAGAAAATATATGACAGCCAAAGAGAATAAAAAAGAAATAATTGTAAGGTCAGCACACGTTTTGAGTTTGCCTTGCAGATAATACAACCACCATATTTAACTTCACGATTCCTGCAAGGGTGAGCGTTGAACCCCCCAAATGGCTTTAATCCCCAAGTCGGAGGTCAACATAGGCACCAAATCCTAAGCACTGAAAATTCTGGAGGGCAAAAATGATGGCTGTATTAAATTCCGTCAGAACTGGTCTGCAGAGTTGTACAAGGTGGTGCGTATACGACGGTCGTACCCACGCACGCATTACCTCGAGGACCTATGCGGCGAAGCCATCATTGGCGGGTTTTACATCCAAGAGGTCTGGCCTACGGTGTTTTCAGACGTGCATTTGGTGGAGAAGGTGCTGAAACGACGTAATGGTCGCGTGTGCGTACGGGGGTTGGGACACTCCAAACGTGATGACTCCTGGATCGCCAAGAAAAACATTTTGGTGTAAAAACCCTGCTAAAAGTTGCATTTAATGTTAACATGCAACTTTCAATATAATAAGTTGTCACGTGAGTGCTAAGAAACTCGTTCTTTCATTTCTGTCCCTGTAGTCCTCCCGACGCCTGCGGGCTGTTATGTATGCACGCATGGGTGCGAGATTAATTCCCTAAATGTTTAAAGTTGGAGTAAAACTATAAAGCTTTTCATACATAAATANCGCCTGCGGGCTGTTATGTATGCACGCATGGGTGCGAGATTAATTCTCTAAATGTTTAAAGTTGGAGTAAAACTATAAAGCTTTTCATACATAAATATATATATTCTTAACTTGGTGTATGCATGTTTATTTTAGGTGTACTAACGAGAACATTTAAAAATTGTTTACTGTTTGTTGTTTCACATTTGATGTGATCGACATAATAAATATTTATTCTATAATTTATGTTTTGCTTGCGAAATATTCCAAACCTTGTTACCTAACGTTAAGCTTATAATGAATGGACACTACAGAAACTTCTATACATCATATTATTCCTGTGCACTGACTTTAATTTTGTTTTAAAGGTGCTTGGAATATGTGTGATGGGAGTTTTTTTTTTTTGGTAATGTTTTGTATTTTTATCACGAATCAGTATGGTAACGGATATAATTTTTTTCATCAGTTTGTTCTGTTTGTCCCAAAGTATGTTATGTCTGTTTTTCATAATTAAGTATGGTAACGTGTATAATTTTTTCATTTAAAGGGTAACCTGTTTATTTTTCTCTAGTGTCGAACCTGGATCCTCCTGTCGGTGTGTCCTTGCGTGTATTCTCGAATGGGCTAAAGACAAAAGTGTGTTTCTTTCTTCCGGTGTAATAAAGTTTGTATGGTAAAATATATAAGCATTCTTTTTTTGAATTATTTTTGCAACGTATTAGAGTTTTACATGATAAATTCATAAGCAATCGATCTCTGTTGGAATAATAAATGTAATGTAGCTAGTGTGAAGCCACCGCTGTAGGCGAATGCGCTGCTCGCCTTCTTTCCGAGGATCCAGGTGGCCCACGCTCCCGCCCGCTACGTGTTCAGAAGGAAGAGCCAGCCAAGTGCATCTTAGACACGGCTGCCAAGTAATGAATGCTGCATGCGGTGCCAACCTTAACTCCAGCAGTCTCTGCAGCCGTTACGTGTCTAGAGATAATTTTCGAGGCTACGTTCATTTGCAAAGTGTTTTATATATAATCTTTAATTTTATTAATTAAGTAATTACTTTCATAGATATATAATATATAATACGTTATTTTAGTGATGGCTACAGTCTCATCGAAGATTTAGTTTTTTTTGTTTCCTTAAATTATAACGAAACTGATATATACTAAATAATGTTTTTTCTTCACCACGCGTGTTTTTTTAACTTATGTGAGCAGGGCATAACTCTGATAAAAAATATATATTTTAAACACATTTATTTATCACACACATCACAATATAATTATTATTCTGCATAATATGAGGAAAACGTTTTTTACACAAGTTTCTTCTCTGAGTCTTATGTAATATTTTTTCTAATGTACCATGAATTCCTCGTTGGTTTTTTTTTATGTACCACGAGTTATCATAACTCCACAGTCTTAAGGTTTCGGAGATGCAAGGAGCACAGAAATATCTTTGATTTTTGCTCTCGTGAAGTCTTGCGGTGTACGTCTCCACGAGCTGTCAAAACGGCGGGCAGTGGCAATGCTTGTGAAGTTCTACAAAGTTCGTTCCGATGGGGCACACATTGCGAATCGCCGACTCTTGGCGTCTTCCAAACAAATACACAGGTTATAGAGAATTATGGCAGAGTCCAGCATTGTCGGAATTTCCTCGTACGGAATATTTCCCTCATCCCACCTTAGTCCGTGCGTTTTGTACGTCTGTAGGCGATACGTCTGTTGCGTGGTGCGGTCGAGGTGCTTCAATGGACACGGCGGTAAAAAAAGTGAAAAATTTTGTTTTCTCGTCTTTGTCACTGTACGAGATGGAAATCTGCTTGTGGTGTAAGAGTCCAACGAGCGAAAATCTTGGATGTTGCAAAACATTTCATACGATTTTTGTTATATAAAAAAAATTTTAAATTCCCATGCACACGCCGAATTTCAGAAATTTTCACTAAGTCATTAAAAATTTCCTAGAGGTCCATAAACATCAGTAACCTGTGTTCTGGGTTGGTTTCCTCGCCAGGTATTGCTTGCCACTAAAATTCTTGAAGGGGAGCATCTTCCATGGGTACAGCTTGCCAGTAGATAGCTTGCTCGGGGACATTGTCTTCTACGGGGTGGTCATCTTCATCGGAGACGTCTTCCACGGACGCAGACTTCACGAGGGCTGCTCGGCGGGCCTTGCACCAACCCCTGCGACGTGGCGTGGCGGGAACCGAGGTGGTGCATCCCTCGAAACACTCCTTGTACGGGAGGCAGTCCAGTATGTCTTCGTCCTTTTGCAAGTAGGCCGGCAAATACGTTAATACAGTCGAAATTTCGTAAGATTCATATACCAGGATAAATTATTTTGGCAGGTATGGTAACTCGTCCTTTTTTTCCAAGGCACTAAGCGAGCGCACCCTTCCAAATGTCAATGGCGAAAGGATTTTATGGCCGCCCGGACAATACGTGTGCATTTCTAAAAGCGAGAAAAATGTCTCATTTCCCGAGTGGGCTCGGGTGCATCTTTTAAAGAGTTTTTAAGGGGGAGGGATTATTCCGCCCTCGCGATTAAAGTAGGCCACCTATTGGTCGGAACGAAGGTTTCCGAAAACACCCGAGTAATTAGCCAAAGAGAAACATTGTCATATCAATTAAATATATTGGAAGGGGGGGAGGGGAACCGACTAATTGGTCGAACGAAGGTTTCCGAAAACACCCGAGTAATTAGCCAATGAGAAACATTGGCGGAGCATTTAAATTTATTGGAAGGGGATGGGTAATTAGCCAATGAGAATCAGGGGTGGGACTATCTATCAATTAAATATATTGGAAGTGGGAGTAGGGGTGGTCAATCGTCTGCTGGGTGCAGTGCTGGGGACAGAACCAGCAATGTCAAACAAATGACAAACGAAAAACCAATATGGTGGTCGAATGAAGGTGCGAGACAAACTCCAGTAATGTATAAACAAATGACAAACGAAAAACCATTATTGTGGATGGTGGGTCTGACACTTACCAATATGGCGGACTGCACCAGCCAAAAAGGTTAACGGCTGACCTACCAATATGGTGGACTGCACCAACCAAGATGGTTGACCACTGACCTACCAATACGACGGATTGCACCGACCAAAATGGTGGACAGCTGCACCTAACACGATGGTAGACAGTGGCTGTAATGCCTACCAAGATGGTGGACTGCACCTACCAATATGACGGACTGCACCAACCAAAATGGCGGACGGTTGCTGAGATGCCTACGAATATGGTGGACTGCACCTACCAAGATGGTGGAATGAGTATTGGTGGAGAGGGGTGTGGTGGACCTCTGGAAGTTTAGGTTTTTTTTTAATACATTTTAAAAATAAATTTTTGATTATTTTGAAATCATCTTTAAATAATTTTAATATAATGTTTTAATTTTTTTTATTTTTGGGGTCAAAGGTTACGGTCAAGGTCACATGGATCCAATATGGCAGACAAGATGGTCGCCAGGGAACCGGAATGACAGCATGAACAGCTCCGATGCTCCGGTCCCATGTCCCAATGTGCCAAAGTCCCCATAATCCCTATACTCGTGTGTCAGGTCGATTATACAGCGAGTTTAATATCTGCTCTTCCTGTTCGAGAGCCAGCTTTTTTCCCCTCTTTTTTCCCCGCTGCATACTGGGTATGGTCGCAAAAAATTCCTCCCATTTTTTCCCCCAGTGGCGAGAGCTTCCATTTTCTTCTTGTGGCGAATGGCTTTGACTAGCTTTCTGCCTTGATTCTTGGCAGTGTTGACTGCTCTAACAATACCAGAGGCTCCACTAATAAAACCGCCCAGTGCCCCCTATGCAGGTGATACAAAAGGCAAAAAACCACCGCATCTTCCTCCTTCATGTGCTTTCCTCCATGTTCTCCTACTTTCTTTCTTTCTTCCTTCCGAATTGTAGGCCCACTCCTCTCTTGATTTTTATGTTCATTATTTTTTAAACTCCCCAGGCAGCAAGTCTTTCGCCGAACTTGGACTGAGGTGATTTAGCAATCTTCTGTGCTTTGGATTCAAGAATCGCATCAGCTGTGTGTCTGTCCTCCAATTTGTCACTGGCGGCGTATGCGATGTGGTCCTTGCAAGCAGTGTCCAATGCTTTCATGCCGAAGTCACCACGTGCCAAACATTTTGCAAGCTTTGTTCCTTGACCGCAATGAGTAGCCTAGGATAAAAAAAACAATAGTAAAACATTGCATTTGAAGGAAATCCTACTTAAAAAAGCATGCACGTGTCACACAACATTACCAACTGTATGTAGCTCTAATATAAGCTTATTTATTTGCGTATTCACTAGTCCATGATCACTTTTGATCTTGAATATCCATGGCATAGCAGCATACTGATGCAAACAGCCCGGTAATGATTATTTTGTACACTTTTGTATGTGACATGTCAGCCTGTTCCTCCCCACTTATTCGATGGCCAACCACTTCCCCAGACTTGAAGATGGTTACAAACTCTATAAGTACCATCACTTTTCTGCTTTGTTATTATTGAAATGGATATCGTCAAACTGGACGCCTGCCTTCCCGTGCGAATCACCACAGAGGACAACGACATTTCACGCGAATCACGTAATGGCGCCCTGTTACCTAATACAATATGCTGCATCATAGCAGGGCCGCCCAGTTATGCAAAGTATGCACGCTACTGAATTTCCTGGAGGAATAAAATGGCTTATGTTATGAAAATGTTTATCTGTACTCGAAATCACAGCAATAACCCAAGTGCCTGCAACTTACTCAAATTTTGCAAGCTGTGAATGGCATTTATTACTTTCCCTGCAGCGAAAATAATGCAGTTGTTCCGTTGAGTGAGGCATTGCCAAATTCATTATGTTTTCGATGATGTGGCATGTGAAAAACAGACTTGAATCCGGGAATATTACAGATGGGCAGACATACTAGCGTGAATTTTTTTATCTGTGTCAAACTTATTTTCGCGCCCCAAAACAATTACTGTGTGACAATGCACACGTTTTGGATTTATTTCGCATGGATGACTTAAACTTTGTCTATACCGATCACGTCAACACCAAAATGCCTTTCGAAAAATTCAAGGATATGTGCGCATGTTCCTGTAACGAGCCATATAATTTTATTATTATAGTTAAAGATTTCCCACTCCTTAAAGGTAGGTACCGGCGTTGTTTGGATAAGTACATTTTCGTACATCAGTAGAAAGACATGATCTATGTAATTTAGAAATTTGGTCATAATGGCCTAAAATGTCGGAGCGAAATCTGCTTCACGCCTACTGAAGATGAGTACTGTAGTGCAGGTGGGAAATGGCTTAAAAATATTGGGGATTCCAAACATCGTGACTATGCTATTAACATGGCGTACATCAAAACTACTAATTCGGAAACCATAAGAGCATTGATGGCAGCGCTCGAAACGAGGGCAAGGTCCATCGCTGGAAACCTCAGATCTCTACTTGTGATCACTGCTAATTTACTGGAAAAGAATCTTGTATTTTCGAGAATCGACTGAACGAGAAATTTAAAGAGAGTTTAACCACTCTGGAAAGCAGCAATGATGTTTGGGGAGCACTGTAAACATGTCAAGGATGCGATAACCGCTCATCTGACTAGGTTAGAAAACTCCATTTAAAAAAAACTCTTGCGAACAAACCTCTCCCTCCTGTTTCGAACCCGTGTTCTCCAGCTCTGCAAACTGGTGTGCGAAAGCCTACAGTTCCATCGCCTCACCCGCCTCCCAAAAAGAATATATAAATAGCGACATCTATGTTATTTATGCATAATCTTTCTCCTTGGCTTATGTACGGTAGATGTGCATGACATGAACTACTTTAGCATGAAGAAATGTGGTCACATTGGTAAGACACATAATCACTTTATTATAACGGAAATGGAAGAACTAATTGATGCGAAGCTCGTGCAACTAGAAAAAACGATTATAAGCAAAATTATCGTCGCCCTTGCCACCATGATTTACGACGACAAGTCATGGAAACATTGTACACATTTGCGGGAAGCAATGGATGTGCATTGCAGGCACATTCGTGAAATGTTGGATGCGCAATGTCGAAAAAAGGATGAAGAGTCGAACAAGTGACCTGTGCATATCTCAGGTTGGTGCAAAGTAGTATATAAACCAGCTGTTCTAGTAGTAACAATTTTAATTCTCAGCATAATGTCGACTGTTGCAGAGGACTTAAATCGTGTAGTCGAAAATGTGCGTGCAAAATATTTATTGGCGAAACGTGCACGAATGGAGCGCGATGCAGGTTTGGAAGAGGCCTTCAAACCAATTACTTCAAGACATGATAATTTGCAGTCATCAGTTCCAAACCTCGAAGTGAAGGAAGAAACAGACGTCGAACCCAGGGCGAAAACGAAACGGAGGTTGCCGGTGAATGATGAAGACGAAGAGGATCTACCTTTATCGTTTTGGAAACGCAGGAAGGAGAGAGTAAATGTCCGCAGCACATTCATTCGTAATTACTTGATATTGTACACATCTCGGTTTAATGATAGAACTTATGGTGTGTACAGGCAAAATAAAAAGTGGTCTTTGGAGGACAAGCGAATATTTTTTCTGCCTATTGATGATGTACAAATTGGTGAAGAGGTCATACATGATGCTCCAGGACCCTATGAATTACTGTTTAAACCAAACCCTGGTACCTATTCACGGGAGGCATTACACCAGTACAAACGTCTGCCGAAACTTACGAATGCGCATCTGAAGGTCAGGTAGTGGTCTTCATACAAAAATTGAAAATGGTAGATGTTATGAATATGTTTACTGGAATGATGTTAACGAAATAGTTGAACGATTGCGACTTCTAATTTTATCTCAGCCGGCTGGAAATAATTCCCGTGCGAATGAAATTACCAACATTTTGGAGGAATTGCGCGAAGGAGATTACATACGATAAGTGACTCATGTGCAAATAGCTCATGTGCAAGTCGGCTAGGTGTAACTACCCCAAACATAAAGTGGCAGTGTTTAGTTTACGAGATCAGTACCAGGTGGATTTAGTAGAAGTTATACTATATGCACGTGCTAAGAAGGGTTTAAAATACATGCCGAATGTAATTGACAGTTACAGTAAGTATGCATGGAGTGTACTAGTGAAGAATAAAACAGGGAAATGTGTTGTAGACACAATGAAAATTGTTTTGCAGGGTAAAAACCCACCCTAAAATTTACCAACAGATCTCGGCAAGGAATTATACAGTCCTTCATTTTGTGCATTGATGAAAAAATATATATAAATTATTATTCTACCCACAGTGGTATGAAGGCCGTAATTGCCGAGACATTTAATCACACTTTGAAAACAGGAATGTGGAAGCGATTTTCGGCACAGGGAAGCTACAAATGGTTGGACATGCTGCCTAAACACATATATGCCTATAATCATATACTTCACCATACGATAGTTACATGTCCTGTAGATGTTGCAGATAATTCACTAAAACACACAGTATTTAAAAACGAGAAAAATTTGGATAAACACAAACTCAAAGCTCGTGTAAGTGATTACGTACACATATCACGAATGAAGGGAACTTTCGATAACTGCTACATACCTGGGTGGTCGAACGACCTGTTCCGAGTAGCAAAATTTTGCCATTATGAACCACAGATCTACTATTTTGAAGATTTGAATGGGGAACCGATGGTGGAGGATTCTATGCTCAAGAAATTCAGGTAACAAATTTCCCCCATAGATGCCTTGTGATAAAAGTGCTGAAACGGAAAGGAAATAAAGTATAAGTATGCTGGCTGGATCTCGCCAAATCACAGAATTCTTGCGTACCAAAATCGGACGTAATTGGTTAATAGCGCTGAAGATCAGTTCCAAGATGATGACAGATGTCGCCTTCCAAAGACTGGCGTGCAGCGCTAAAGAATAATTTTTTTTCATGATTTATGACCTACATATGTACTTAAAAAACAAAAATTAATGTTTAGAAATTTGTTATGTGGTTTATTTCTAAGAAACATACTTTCCCCCGTCAAATTAAGGTATACAAAATCTTTTTCGTTTAACATGCCTATGCAAGGAACAAAAAATATATAAAATTGCTACTTAAATTTTTTTTTTTATATTTAATAAATGATTGCATGATATTTCCAAAAATAAATATACATTAAAGGTTTATTCTTAAAATAGTTTTTTTAATTACTAAATGGTATTGGTATACCATTTATGAAAAAATATATATGTACACTGAATAGCCAAAAAAACTGGAATAGGTGTGCGTATGCGAATAACAGAGCTATGGAACCAATCACAGTAACGCGATGCGTTCGGCAGCTAGATCGGTTACTGCTGCTGCAATGGCAGGTTATCAAGATTTAAGTGAGTTTGAGCGTAATGTTATAGTCGGCGCACGAGAGATGGGACATAACATCTCCGAGGTAGCAATAAAATTTGGATTTTCGTATACGACCATTTCACAAGTGTACCGTGAATATCAGGAATCCGGTAAAACATTAGATTTTCGACATCGCTGCAGCTGGAATAAAATCGTGAACGAACGGGAGAAACGACGACTGACGAGAATCATTAAACGTGACAGACGTGCCACCCTTTCTCAAATTGGCGCATATTGGATTTGTGGACTGCCATGCAGGATTCATGGTGTGAATTGCCTCCTGCATACCTTCAGACATTAGACATTAGTCGAGTCCATGCCACGTCGTCTTGCGGCACTTCTGCATGCTCGGGAGGGCCCTACACGATATTAGGCAGGTGTACCAGTTTTTTTGGCTGTTCAGTGTATATATATAAGGATTGGTTATGTATGTCTGCCTACCAATGTGCGAAAAAAAAAAAATTCTAAGTTCAACAAAGATGGCGCACTACAGCAGTCAAAAAACAAATTACTGCCACAAACAATATGGCTGCCCACAGCGGACACAACCAAATGTATCTATTCTTATTAAAGTTTAAAAACATGCACATATTATGATTTACATATTCATTTTATCTCATTAAAAACAGAAAGTTCCTATCTGCCTCGTTAGCCGAGCGGTCTAAGGCATAGATCTAATTTTTCATGTCAAGGGCGGGAGAAGGGCAGGTCGAAACTGCTACCCTCCACAGGATTTTTTAAGTTCTAGAAATTAAAAATAAAAAGTAGCAGCACTCCTAGCTTCCAACTCCAGAACAAATATGGCGTTCGATTAATCGTGTGTGCACGCCACTAGTAGCCAATTCCTGAAGCATACACTTGCACACTTCAGCTACCATCTCCATAAACAAATGTGGTAGTCGTGTGACTGGTGCGCCCCTAGCAATAGCCGATGTAAACAAATACTAAGTGGAAACAAGATGGTGAATGGAGAAAACAAGTTGGTGGACAAAATGGTGGACATCATAAACAAATTTGCGAATGGCAAAAACAAAATGGTGGACAAGATTGTAAACTCAAAAACAATATGGAGGACCCAAAAATGTCAAGGTCAAGGGCATGCAAGATGGGGGTGGTGATATAATCCAAGATGGTGTCGGCTCTCAGCTCCTCAGCCTCCGGAGCCCCCAAAACACCCTACTGACGTGTACATTCTCTTCGCCGACGAGGCTTCTTTCAGAGAAATGGTCAGCTAAATAGTCGAAACACTCATGTGTGGGCAGACGTGAATTCTCACGCCCCATTCGTCTGCGGTATTCAAAAACGTTTCAGTGTCAAAGTCTGGGCAGGCGTCATGCATAATGTGTTAGTTGGTCCCTACATGTTACCTAATCGTCTCACCGGTGGTATGTACAACGTTTTCCTGCAGGAAACTTTGCCATCAGTACTCGAAGAGGTGTCATTACAAACAAGAGTGGACATGTGGTTCCAGTACGATGGCGCCCGAGCCCACAGTTCGCGAACGTTCGTGACCACCTGGATCAGGCATTCCCTGCACGATGGATAGGCCATGTTGGTCCTTCTCCCTGGCCTCAACGATCCCCCGATCTGAATCTATTGGACTATTTCTTCTGGGCGTACATGCGCAGCCAGGTTTAAGAGACCGCAGTGAAATCCAAAGAGGACTTAATCGCGCGCATCTTTGCAGCTGCTGGGATCATTCGGGAAATGGAGAGTGTATTTTAACATGTCCGACAATCGTTGGTGTGGCGATATGAATCGCGTGTCTAATATTAGGGTCGTAACATCGAGCCTTTCCTCTAAACGTGTATGTGTAATGTGGTTGCAATTAAATATATGGAATTCCATAGCCGTGTGCTCAGTTGACATCTGTTACCTGCTACTATCGTAATGTGATTCGTACAAATGACATTGCTCTGTGCTGCTGCGCCACATATTTTAACATTGAATATTCTGTACATCACACAGCAGCAGCGATACAGTTACAGGCATGTAGGGAGTACTTTACGTCCTGCGAGGATTCACAAACTGGCTTTCGCCACAAAGAAAAAAGTGACCACACCAAAACTGGCACGCAGAGGGTTTACAAAGCAAACAGTCAAGTGTATGACTGTGCAGACAATGTAACTGTGGTCAAATCAAACGGTGCCAAATGTTCTCAAACTGTTTCTGAAACTTTGTAACATTTTTAACTTTTTTCGTAATTTTTATTTAAATTAATTTTTTATTTAAATATTTTATTTTATTTAAAGATTTACGCATCAAGTTTCGAATGCAAGAGCCCTTCAAGCATGAGTGGAGTGTCACAGCGTAATTTTTAAACATGTTAAAACTGTGTTAAAAACAGTTTTAGGCTCTTCAAGCACATTTTCAAAGCATTTTGGCAAATATTTCCAGAACATTTCAAAATGGCAGAGGAGCATGCAGTCAACAGCAGTCATTGTCAATAGCACTCCGCATTCCTGAACGAAGCAGCCATTTTTATCACCCCATCACACCACCTTAATGGCATCACGCGCCACTGAATAACAAGGGATCCGAGAGGCGACGAAGATACGTGAGGGCATGCAAGCTGCATCCTCTACCCCCAGCCTTCACCCTATTTCGGGCCTGTCCTACACACTCACTGGTCGATATGGCAAACTGTAGCAGGCGGAGAGGTCCACGACTTCATGTCAGCTGTAGCTACGAAGGGTAACTACCATGCCACGTCACTCGCACTCAGCTCATGCGAGCACACAAAGGATAAAGATGGTTATGCACACTTTGGCAGGAAAACTGGCGGTCATGTGCAACAGGTGTGCGCCTGGTCGCGAGCACTACCACCATATACTTTTTTTACTATCAATGCCAATACTTGTTAGTGTACACACACAAATAGTAATAAAAGGTCTCGTACCACGATTAATTATGCAAATCAAGTGCCATGTACCTCAATACTACAAACGTCCATGGGAATACCAGCCGAGCTGTGCTTGTTGGACCTGCATACACTCAATCCAAACACCTGGTTTGGTGAATCCGCTAATGGGAAAACCATTTCAGTGCAAACAAGAGATCATTACAGAATCAGAAGCAAAACCTCAACCAACACAATTACGAACGTACGAACGGTGCACGAATTTGTTTGGTGTAACAGAAAGGGACAGAACATAATTACTTGCGTACATTGTAACCAGGTAAACCATCCCCAGTGAATTGCACCACAGGAACGCGCGCACGTCCGTGAGGGACAGTTTATGTTTGCTTGGTGTTATGACAGTCCATCAGAAGCGATGCTAGACTATCCAGACTTACTCAGTGGTAATAAATTGCCACCAACATACTGGTAACAGTCCGTGTGCTATGGTGCCAGAAACGATGTAGTGAAGTGCCAGCCTTGTGAGAATGAGGCTCAACAAAGGTGTGTTCCCATGAATGAGTGGAAAGCGGACATAGCACATGCATACGAATACCAGGCATGCACAATGCATTGTGCACAATGTATGGGAACACGAATGGCCACTTAGAATCCATGCACTGTCACTGCTTTCACAGTACCGCTTGCACAATCTGTGTCATACCCATGCCAACCCGAGCAAGCACAGAACGGGGAAAACAGACAGAAACAAAACAGTGGGCGACTGACTGAGGGCCTCCACAAGGCAGCGGTGAACAGCGTTGGGGTCTCGTCAAACCTCCCATACCAGCACGGTTTCAATCGTTACCGATGTTTGCGGGCTTACTGACAGAGGACCCCAGGCTTTCCTTGAGAACTGTATAACCTTGCTCCACTTGTATGGTGTATGCGAAGAATAGTGGCCCAATTCCGTCGGGGGCCAGCTAAGGAGGGACGCACGACAATGGTGGCAATCGGTTGACCACTATGGGATGAATTGGACCACATTTTTGTCAGCATTCCAGTGCCAATATAATGATACTTTCTCCTCTTTACAAGCACATAGTCAAGCAGTACTCGACAAACAATCGGTCCAAGAAAGTATGATGGTGACTAAAGTACTGAAAGTAGTAGCCGGAACGGTCCTTCCGGAATACTGCAACACATTAGCAACACTCATTCACTGCCTATTGGAGGTATTCATGTGTTCGATAATGATCTCGGACGACACCAAATGCGAAAGCCAGGACAGCGAGGAGATTATATCGCACAAAACAACCGGCAGGTTCGGTGGAAGCAAAACCAGTGACAGCAGTGGTGGTAACAATGGCGCGATGCAGAAGGGGACACCTACCTGTCGTGTCACAACCACCACCAAAGCCAATTGAACCCACAGTAGCCAACAATGGCAAACAGGTATGGGAAAAAACGAAGAAGCAACCCCACTCATGCAAAAGCTTTCCAGACGAGTAGTACCACTGGCATAGCGATTGCAATAGAACGAAAATGAAAAAGGCCACGGACGCAAAGGACAGTCCACCACTGCCGGGAAACGAGCGGAAGTAGTAGGTCGACCAGACATCGCCTCCCCCAGGCCCGACGAGCTGATTCCAACTCTCACCACACAACAGGCCCTACTACAAAAACTCCTCGCAGATCAACGACCTACACCAAGTAAGTTCATATGCATTCCAGTGTACGTCAACAGTGTGAAGTGCTATGCCCTTATTGACACGGCCATTGTATGGCCAGGGTTAGTTGACGTGAGAGCTCTGCGGCGTCACGGGGAAGCCATTCATTTAGCCACAACCAACAATATTGGAGAAAATATGGGAGAAGCCAAAATCACGATACCCATACACGACCTCGAGATAAACACAGTAGCACTCGTCATCAACGAGCTATGTGAAGATGTCATTCTCGGTCTACCAAGGCTAATCGAACAAAACTTGATTGTTTAACCACCAGTTAGGAAAATACATTTCGGCACAACGGAGCGTATAACAGTCTACAATCCAGATCCCAGCCCTAGCCACTGTGCGTCCAGTGTCAAGCATTACGATCTGGACCACGAAGTACCACCAGCTTACCGTGACATGGTACAGCAAGTGCTGGAGGAACAATAGGGCGTATTTGAAGCTGTGGATCCATTACGATGTACCAACGAGGCGGAGCATGCAATACAAACAGAACATGACAGGCCCATTTTCACACCACCATGCAGTTACCTTAGCCATCAATAAAAAAATATCCGAGAACAGATACGCGAGATGTTAGCGGAGGGCGTAACCGAACAGACAGAAAGGTGCTACAATTAGGCAATCACACTGGCGCCAAAGAAAGGTGGAACATGGTGTTTCTGCATCGATTTTCGACCCCTCAACCTGGTCACCGAAAGACCTCTCCTCAACTGCAAGAAAGAGAGTTAAGGGTGCACTCAACATATTTAGAAAGGCCAAAATCATGCCATCCCTGGATCTGCACAGTAGCTGCTAACAGGTTCCAGTGAAGCCAGAAGACAGTCTCAAAACTGCATTAACCGCACCAGGTAGAAGGCTGTTTCAATTATATGCGATGGCGTTCGAATTGAAATGCATGCAGTCTACATTTTAAGATATTATGGTCTGGGTACTAGATGGTCTGGTAGGCGAATTCATGCTCACTACATAGATGACGTCTTTTGGTACGAGATTTGAGAGGACCACATTCGCCCCTTTTCCCTAGTACTGAAGGTAGTGACAGGTCATCAATGGGCCCATGTGCGCGAACCTTAAATACCTCATAGGAAAAGTACAGCTGGACTTCCTGGTACACATTGTGGACAAATACGGTAACAGACCGAATAACGAACAACTGCGAGTGATAGAGTGATAGAGCCATTAAAAGGATTGCAAGGTCCTAGCATGCCATGACCACAGTAGACCTCTCTATGCCCATATGAATGCCAGCGAACAAGGCCTAGGCATCATCCTGTTCCAACTCGGCGACAACGGCGAATGGCTTATCATTGATTACAGCAGCACTAAGTTAGTGCAAACCGAAAAACGATATGATGTAAACGAGCGAGAGTGCCTTGTAGTAGTATGGGTGCTCAAACGGTACCATCCATATTTGGAGTACCAGCACTTCATACTGGACCGATAACTGCTGTCTGGTCTGGTTGCACAGTATGTGTGAAGCACAGAGCAAAGTGGCCTGCTGGTCAATGCTACTGCAAGCATACGATTTCAACGTCGAGCATGTCCCAAGCACAGATAACCAGCTGACCAACCTGCTGTCCACATTATCAAGTGCATAAAACACGGTGTATGATGAGGAAAAGTGGGAAGGTATACTGCACCCACCCCTTCTGAACATATTGGGGACCCCACTACACCAACCTGTGTTAACCTTGTTACATCAGACATCAAGCTCGACGAGCTCTGTGATGCTGTAGTAAGGTCGCAAACAACTGAACCGAGTGCACAGGCCAAGGTCACACTCTGAAACCAGCAGACCACAGACTGGTGGTCGTGATCGACAACCGACAGGAGACCAAGCCGTGTGGAGAAAACACCACCTGAAAACTCTACATGCCAGCCGCACAACGCAAAGATGTACTCCACTACATGCGCAACACAACATTTGCAGGTGCGAAACAAACCATACGAACCTTGTTTTGTCACTTCCACCACTGGCCCAGAGTATCATGCGATGCACACGATTATGTACATGAGTGTTTACTGTGCAAACACGTGCCGACAGCCAGCAATAGAAGCAACCCAGAACACCAAGGGAGCTGTTCGAGATGGTAGCTCTCGACCTCATGGGCTCCTCCCCCAAGACATTGACAGAGGGGTACATAATGCCCAGTACGTGCACCAGGAACATCGCCAGCATCCTGGTGAACGAGTTTTTCTCACGGTGGAGATATCCCCGAACATTACTGGTGGACAATGGGACACAATTCATTGGAAGGAAGTGATGTGATCTTTGCACAAAGTGGGGAGTGATACAAGTACGACAGCGATCTATAATCCTCGTGCCAACCCCACAGAGTGCAGAAACCAAGATCTCAAGGTCCAGCTGTGCCTCCATGTGGGGAAAGACCACATATCCTGGCCGACCAGCTACCCAGCACACTCTTCACACGAGGCAAAAGATATGTCACCTGCCACAATATTGCAAGGGTATGAGTTGACACTCCCAGGCGAATACACCTGTCAGCCAGCAGAGGGAGACAGTGAACCAGAGAGCTGTGCTGTCAGGTAACAGCAGAGAACACATGAACTGGAAGCAGCTTGTGGACACCAGGCTGCCTACATCAACAAGTGAATACCCTTCACTACACCACCACCGAAGCTACTATACCAGGGCAGAAGGGTAACTCGGCCACGATCCAAGATAGCAGAGCAGCCGGTAAGAAATCTACAAGACGTATCGGTGAGTGTTTCCCACCAGAACTTTGCATGATTATCAGTGAATCTACGATGTCCCCACCATTTTCCAACCCCGACCTCACATCAGTACCTACATACATGTTTACATAAAGAAATGGGATATACAGACCAAAATACAGGGAAGAAAATTAAAATAAAATAAAATTATAGAGAAGTCATGCAGTCTTGGAAGTGGAATTTTAAAAATTTCACAGTAGACGTACTCATTTTTTAAACATTGATAAGTACTCTGACAAGCAGATGATAATGTTTACAATAGTTACATAATCACACACATAGTAAACTATTCACCAAGTCTGCAATAGTGACACATGAAACAAATAACAAATTGTTTTGGATATGCACTGTTGTAGCAGAGTTTATGTTTCAGAAAACTATAATTACTCATCCATACACACATCACACAAAACTAAACAGGAATAGTTGTCAACAGGTACATGAACATACAGAATTCTACAGAAGGAATAGTTTAGTTGCAAGAAGATTACTGTGTTTGTCTGTTTTGTTGTGTCCATCATTAGATTTCTGTTTTGTTAATTTGATGCTTACTGACTGAATTCCTTACATGGAGTCCTCTCTGTATTCTTCACTTAGGCCTACCTGTTGGCAGCTATTCTTGTATGTTCGAATGTGTAATTCTGGTTTTCTGCTACATGAGCTTCGCTGCCACAGCATATATAAGGCTAATATATAATATTCATATAGGCCTACATATAACAGAAAGCATAAGAAATTTTAGCTCAAGGAAAATGTGTTTGCTAGAATAGTAATCCTGATTATTAAGGATAGAGTAATCAAATATTGCAAACCAAAATAAAGAATATGAAATCAGCATTTCGTTAAATAATGATAAATCATATAACAGATTATGGAAAGAAATATGTCAAAACTGCGACATCCCGCATGTGTAATTACCCCAACTTTAAAGCCCTCACAAGTAGGCTGTGATTGGCCTTATTTAAGTCTTTAAAATGACAGTTACAAACACTGGATTCATCCGCATGTTATCACTATTTCCACTAATAAATTTACTTTTCAATCTCCTTAAACAGGTGGCCCTATAAAAGTTGGGGAAATAAATTTTACGTGTCAACTGCGAATTTTATTGGTGATGCACGTGTCACGAATATGAATGTAAACAAACATGGGTTGAATAACTTGCTGTAAAAACGTGTGTACCCAAACACTACACATTTGCAAAGGTGAAAATTAAGCCTGTTGACTGGGTGGTGCTATGTTAAGGGAAGTTTTGACGGGTGGTAAAAAACATTGTTACATGGTTTGTGGATTTGGATACCCGACTAGGTGCCAGACACCATCGGCAGGTGGTGCCAATTGTTGCTGCTGGTGATGATCTCGGTGTACGACAGGCCGTCCGCCTGGATGTACGCAGTCCCTCGGTGAAATGTTGGAAAGCCCCTCGCTCCTGATACTTACATGGAAAATACTGCGGGCCTATTCAGGATTACCCATACACCCTAAACTATAAAAGCTCTGAGTTGAGCATACTGGCTGTTAAGTAATTTATGTGAAACTGGGTGAAGACAAATTATAGGGGACCCATAACCCTAAACGCCTGAAGACAGTGCTTGAAATAAACTACACGATGTCTGAAAACTTTCATGTAATTACTCTTGTGCAGAAACACTTGCATCACTCTAGGTGAACACTTTATACGGACTCTGGTGTTAGCCCGCCAGATAAGCAAAACTGCGAAAAATACACATTGGTGATTAAGAGTGAATTATTGGTGCATTAAGCTTCGTCAGGCGATGCTATTCCCGAGGAAGAAGGGGTGGCATCTCCGGGTGCAGGAAGAACAGGTTCCGGTACGTTCATATTTTCATATCATTGGCGCGAAAATGTGAAAGTACCCGAAGCGCGACATGGCGCGTGCCGAACCCTTGATATACTCGACTGCAACTGAATCTGGCGAAAATGCGCGGCACTAATTATGGCGGCACACAGCTCGCCCGCACTCCTTGTCTGCTTGCCTGTAACTTGCAACAATTAAAGGGACATGAACACTTGCTTCAATAAATTAACAAAATAAATACATAAATATTCCTTGAATAGAAACATTGCAATCTACATTTGGATGAAATGAAATGAGGGTTAAACAACAGAGGTGAAAAATAAGATAATTTGAGAATTACAAAATAAAAATGCTGAAATGCTAGGAGCACCATCGTTGATCATTTACACTCTTAGTTTGTCTCTCTTTAATTTCAAATACATGCTTTGAAATTGCCCTACAAATTATATATGCTGGGTCTGCCATTCTTCACCTGTGTCACTCGGGTGGTAGGAGATAAGTGGTTGTGCTGCACTGCACTGCACTTTCACACTTACGTACTGCACTCGTGTCGGCACTCGCATTGCGCTGCAGCTACACTAGTGCGGTTGTGTCGGTGGACGCATGGCGTGGCAAACGGTCTAGAGGGCGCACGATACCGTCCTGCATCATGCTTAAGCATCCTGTTTCTGAAACATTACATATTTGTTTCTGGAAATTATTTCTACAGATAAAATTTACTATTCTACACAATTATGTTGTGTATGGTTATGAGCCTCCTTACCTTTAAACTTAAATAAAACATAAACACAGCAGACTAACCAAAATTGGCTTTATCTACATTTTCTTTATTTTAACTCCCTTTGGAAAACGACAAAATTTACACATTTGTCGTTTACTGTAAAGATTCGAGCTTATTGCAATATACAATACCATCTAAACACAAGGGTAAACAACAGCATGTCTGGAACCAGCAGTGTGGTATGACATCATACTAATTGTGTGATGTGGTCGAGGTGACCCAGGGCTGGTTGAGTGTAGAATTACCCTGCGCCATAACCCAATGGTGAGTTAGTGGTGCGAGTCGTTCGGTCGACGGCCCAGGTGGGCCTGGAACCCTCCGTCAGTTTGAAGATGAAGTTGTCATGCACTTAATATTACACTACTTACACACATTGATCTTGTGGCGAGACTGTAGGCCATATTGTACGCCTGAAATATATTAGAACACTCACTGAATTTTGTAAAGCTGTTTACTCACATATTTTATTACATGTTCAAGAAGTGGACAAGTGAATATTAAGAGAAACGGACCCAGCACTTACGGCATATCGGTGACCTTTGCGTGAAAATGACCTAAGTCAGAGTGGTGGTTATGTGGATACGTGGTAGCGTTAAGCTCTTTGGTGAGAGTGCATGTGGTTCTTCATGCGGTACATAAATAAATCAAATGTTCTGGTTAATTAAGTTGCTATTGCAATGAAGTGATATCAGCCTAAATGATGGTACCGAGGGGGCTCGCGGAGCGGACGACCACGCTTCCAGTCACGATCGTGTGCTGAAGCGAACTGGGAGAATATAACCGACTTCAAACTCCGAGTGTAAAGCATGACATAAGCACTATGTAACATTATTGCAATGGTGAAAAATTATATAAATTAAATGAATTACATTGGTGACACCCCCGTTGATTAACAAATGTCTGTTAAGATTTATGTTGTGAAGTTGAAGGGGCGTGTCACCACACTAAATGAAATGTTACTATGATGGAAGCCTTTATAGGCAGTCTCCCCTTATGAAAACACAATTACCCTCTTATAAATAGATACTGGATACGCTTTTACACTTTCTTGTAAAAAAGTCTCTGTATTTCATTTCCTGTGACATGTTTGTATTTCACTGGCTACAGTGGTGCCAGGTGGCTGTCTCCTGAAGGGATGGACGAGTCCACCTGGTCAAAGGGGTGTGGGGTGCCATACTCGATGGCTCTTAATACAATAAAACCCACCTCTGACTGTAGCTTTGAATGCATTAACAACTGGAACACACCACGATAAAAGTGCGAAACACTTGCGATGACATATAATTTTCAGGAGAAAATGCTTGAACTTCGATGGTGACGAAAGAATTAAAATTTTGTTTTTCGAAATTCTTTATATAAATTGTCTTCAATTTCTCTTTTTAACTTGTCGGTAAATGTATGCCCGAGTCACTGGATAAAATTAAACTCATCACCGCTTTAATGACAAACGATAACATTTATATACCAATAGCATGTTTGTTCCATATTAACTATTACATATTATTCAGCTGCCTAAATGTTAGATATTATGTTATTTCCAACATTGATATAAATGGAATACGCTATAAATAACATCAGATATTGTACAGGTTGCGGTGTAAAGAACACAAAAGTGGTGTAGGATCGAAAAGTGAGGTCGTATACAACATATTTGAACAGATAGTTACTTTTGTCTTGTTTTTGTTTATTTTTTTCCCCAGTGTTTGGAAATTAACGGGCTGTAATATTTTCGTAGACTGCCATAGAAAAATCCTTAAACACAAATTGTCTGATTATGACAGTTCGGGAGAATTAGTTCATACAGTACAAAGTTGGGCTTTAGTGAAGGAAATGTTTAATAAAGTAAAACGTGCTTTTAATGTTATGAAGTGATTGAAACTTTAGGGGTACATTTGAACTCTCCCACGATCACTTCTTGACGACTAATCAAGACACCCATCACGCATGCATCAGGATTTTTTTAAACAAGTACGCAGTATTGTATAATACTTATTGGAATTGTTTGTTACTGTTACATGAATACTTTGTGTTTTCAGTAGTCTACTGCTTTCTTGGCATACTGCACGGGGTGGGAATTATGCACACTATTAATATTTCAATGCCTTAATTGTTTTACGTAATCCTGGATAACCTTCCAAGCTGCATGCGCACATCACACACATAGCATACTCGCACAGAGAGAGCACAATACCCCTTGTTATATGCGCACAACAAATTTCCTCTCTATTCCTGTAATTTTCAGAGTATTTGTTTTAGGCAGGTGAATTCCATCAAAAATTCGTGTTTTGTGTT
This sequence comes from Clitarchus hookeri, assembly GCA_002778355.1. Lineage (NCBI taxonomy): Eukaryota > Metazoa > Arthropoda > Insecta > Phasmatodea > Phasmatidae > Clitarchus > Clitarchus hookeri. The sequence goes on from NQII01001738.1 coordinate 136,669, forward strand.
TACAGCGGTTCTATGTTTATGTAAATTAAAATTTTTACATTTATGTTTAGGTACCTACCTATATTATAATAAGACCCACACTTAACTCTGAATAAGTTACAGCTCATTATTAACTTAGAGAAGTTTATAATATTATCAGAGCATTTTATTTAGCCGACTTTACTGCCTTTAACACCATTACTCAAGCACTGCATCAATTTTGGGTGAAAATACTGAAAATAGCTTATGATTGTACTAATACAATTTTTATTTAATTTGTAAATAAGCATTGCTTCTCTTTCGCAAACGTTTTTCTCCCCTCCTGGGTAATTATCTAGGTTAGGGGCTTTTCTGAAAAACACAATAAAAATTTAAAATTATGATATATTTCTACTCTACTAATGATGCGGAACACGAATATACTAGGGGCATTAACGTCCGACTAATTTCGTAATATGTGCCCACCTAACCTAACAAAACCTAACCCCACGATGGGCGAATCACTATTTTACATTTTTAAACTAACCTAGGATTGTTGGGTTTTACACTAACCTATGATGTTAGGGTTTTAAACTAACCTAGGATAGTAGGGTTTTACACTAACCTAGGATGTTTGGGTTTTATACTAACCTAGGATGTTTGGGTTTTACACTAACCTAGGATGTTTGGGTTTTACACTAAAATACGAATGTAGGATTGCAGGGATTTAAAGGAACCGTAAAACACACCAAAAGAATGTAAATTGACTCACCTAGGTAGGGGGCTGGTATAATTCCTCTGACGTTAATAGACACAAACAAACATATTTCGCAAGTTTTTTTTAATATGTTCTACTTATTTTAACACTACGGCCGCTTCAATATCAACTAGGTAAGCTATGCTGAATTCATTAAAACAACTTTTGTTGGCATAAAACGTTTCGTTCATAAACGTAAACAAACTGTCAGAAACAGTCATCTCACAAACTTGTTCAATTTTTTAAAATATGTTGCACTTATTTTAAAGCGATGCCCCTAGTATATTCGTGTTCTGCATCATTAGTAGAGTAGAAATATATCATAATTTTAAATTTTTATTGTGTTTTTCAGAAAAGCCCCTAAACTAGATAATTACCGTAGATACATCATCATGGACTGTGGTGGTGATGTTTCTGATTTGCGGGGAAGACCAGACTGCCTGACATGTATTTCAATGTTTGAATGTGTCCAGTTTCATGCACAGAAGACAACGTCCTTCGAGCCTCAGAGAATGCGTTGGATGTTGCCAAATTCTGGTCAAAAGTTGTATAATGTTTTTTCAGAGTTGTAGCTGTGTTTCAATCATGTTTACGACACAATAATAATAATCATTATGGAAAGCTTGGCATCAAAAAATATTAGAGAATACACTTGTAGATTGAAATCAAAGCAACAATTGAACACCTAAATGTTACCAATTTACATATAGCTTATGCATACTGTGTAATACATCAGAGGATAGATTAAGTTGCCGGCGAACAGGACGTAATACCAGGTGGCATGCGGTGATGCTCAGCGTAGCTCTCATTTGCATATAGTTACCTAGCCTNGTTGCCAAATTCTGGTCAAAAGTTGTATAATGTTTTTTCAGAGTTGTAGCTGTGTTTCAATCATGTTTACGACACAATAATAATAATCATTATGGAAAGCTTGGCATCAAAAAATATTAGAGAATACACTTGTAGATTGAAATCAAAGCAACAATTGAACACCTAAATGTTACCAATTTACATATAGCTTATGCATACTGTGTAATACATCAGAGGATAGATTAAGTTGCTGGCGAACAGGACGTAATACCAGGTGGCATGCGGTGATGCTCAGCGTAGCTCTCATTTGCATATAGTTACCTAGCCTAAGGGTGGCAAGTGCCAACACACAACTCAAGGAGCGTGAGAGTTTCTTGCTGGAGATATTTTACGTAAGAAACTTCATCCAGCCTTTCTGGAGACGTAGACAGGTTATCATGTTCGGATACTAGGACATAGCACTAGCTTAACACCTCAAGCATACAGAGACATTTCTACAGATCCACTTTGAGTACCATTTGCGCGTAATGTTGTATGTTGAATATTCAACAGCAGTGGCAACCCTCAATAGTATCACTCCTACTAGGGAAATTAACTTTGCTAAGTACCCTGAACATTGCCATTAGCCAATGACTGCTTATCGACAACTTGGCGAAGCCAGCCTGGCCGACCAGTCTATGGCAAGGGAACTTCCCACAACGTCACGAATGTTAATACTGTGATCCACACATGTCACCTGTTGGAGATCAAATGGAAAATCAGATCAGTAGATAGCTCCTGATTATCCTTGTTCATCGCCTAAATATCCTTCAGGGGAGGGGAGTTTGGAAATAAAATACGAAAGGGGTGGCATTTGAGTACAAATGCTAACAGCAAGAAGTAATGCTCTTTAGACAGCTTGACTCACAGCATAGGTATGCATCTTGCATGCTCTCCTGTGCCATGCATACCTGCCTGCTCAGCTGTGACATCACGTGGCAATGTCATGTCAGGTTTGAGCGTACACCTGGTAATGTGCAAGCACACAATAATACCAGGCAGGGGTACAAGTTAAAGAATGTGCACTTATAAGCTAAACCTATCACACAAAAATCGTAGCTGCCTGTTGCAGTGCTTCAGATTTCCAGATAAGTCACTTAACTATATGTTTATGCCATAAGTTTACTTGACCCAACACTTTCTTGTACGCTTCAACTTGCTATAAATTTTAGTCATGTGAATGTGAATAAATGACTTGAGGGCAGTGAGCTAACATCCAACTACCATTATACTAGCTAGTATATACTGTGTGTGTGTATGTATGTGTGTGTATATGTGTATAGAGATATATATATATATATAATTTTTTTTTTTTTTTCACTGCTTGTATAAGTTGAAAAACTTACTTTGCAAATAAACAAAAATTAGTAATTTCAGAAAATTGGAAATTTGTATAGGTACATTTCTACAAGTTTACATCTACTTATGGTTATTTTTAGGATTGGCATAGTATTTGTAATGTTAATAGAAATATGAATAGTGGGTTTAAACCTTGTGATTTCGGGTAGCGCGGCTTCGACTAGTGTTAATAATGGCGCTCTTTTTGCAGACATGTCTCTCTACTTTGACTACAAAGTGCAGAGTCCTGATCCATCATCCATTAACATCAACATGGAATGGCATCCCCAGTATCACATCCTAGCTGTAGCATCGTTCAGTCAGGAGAAAGGAGGCTTTGTGACACTCTTTGATGAGCTGGTATGCAGTTGATTTAAGTTGTGTGTTTAAAAGTTTTGTTTGGTAGAACTTGGAGCTTGTATTTGTGTTTACTCAGTTTAATAATATTTCACATGAGAACTATTTCTTACTAGGCATTACCAACACACCTATTTTCTCTCCGTTTTTATCTATATTAAATATAAAATAAATATTATAATTTATAGATAAAATATAAGTAAATGTTCAATTTGACCAAAAATAAGATACTTTTCCATTATCAGAATTATAAAACGATTATGATACCTCGCATATTTAGGAAAGAACCAGATATGTCACACATGGAGTGTGATGTAATTTTTGTGTATAGGGAGGTGAGATTGGCTATGTTTCAAAATAATTATGTAGAGCTTGGAACAGAGGAAAGGAGGAAGGTAATGCACAGCATGTTTTGACAGACATCAAGAAGAGGTGAAGGAATGGGTAAGAGATTTTAGCAGGACTTGAAAACAGAGGTCTTTAGCTTCAATGGTGGTCAAGCAAGAAGCTGAAGCAGCAGCAGAATGCAATGGTTGGGGAAACTGGAGTATCCCAAGGAAACTCATTGGGCAACTGCAACATCTGCCATTAGGGTTGTGTGAATATTCAGTATACCGAAACAAAAAAATGACAACTTTAATTTTCATTTCAGTAAGAAATTTGGTTACCGAAAGTTGTAACAAAATGAAAATTCTCAATTTCAATGAATTTTCAGGTGTTTAATAATAAATGTTAATTTAGTGCACCACCAAAGAAAATTGTTAATTGTAAATCATCTTGTTTGTTTTTATTATTTTATAACTGAAATAACTACATAAAAATAAAATGTAAATGTAGGGAAGACCTCTTGTGGTAAATACTCCATATCCTAAATTTTTTTGGGTTTGATTTTGTAACGAATTGGTTTAATGAATAACTTGCTAAAATGTTATGAAATTCATTAATCTTTCGTTAAGGGTGAGCTCTAACGACATAATTTTTCAGTTTTGTTTCAATTTCACGAAGTTCACAACATATCTTTCATTTTCATTTCGTGAGAAAAAAAGTCACATTCGCACAACCCTATCAGCGATGTTTTCCACTTGCAAAAATGTGGGGTTGACCCTGGCAGGAATCAAGCCCAGTTCACTGTGGTGGAAGGCGCTGCTCTGACCATTATAACTCTGTAGCTCCACAAGATGGAGGAACAAAGAACATGAGAAAGAAGCAAAATATCTTGTAGGTATCCTGGTACAAGGTTCCCCAAGGAGTCTGGTAACAAGCTAAGTCTTAGTTCAGATTATTACAGCTAGTTGAAAATAACTTTTTGATTTTAATGACATTATCGACACATTTTTAGCATGAACTATTTGTAATTTCAGTAACAATGATATAGGCTGTCGCGATAAAGTGAGCAATTTTGAAGCCGTAGTTACTTATTACTTTCAGCTATTTTTTTTTATCCTTTAACCACCTTTTTAAATAAATGTTGCCATGTTAGTAGTAAACACAGTGTGTATATGTATTTCACTGCACTCTAAAGTTAACATCCAAGACTAAAATAAAATATTTATTGACAGTTATTCCAAAGGAGAGGGCTTTCAAAAGTGCTCACTATACCGTGAATAGCCTATGGAACACTGGTTTCTTTCGTACAAATTGCTTCTGCAGTCTCAGTGGATCAAGAATTTAGATGCAACTTGTTTTTTTTATTGAAAACAACCATCAAAGAAATTGCATATTAAAACTTATTCATCATGGAAACATTTTTTGAAAGCATACTTTTTCCCATCATGATAAGTTATTAAAATTTATGTACCATGATGATTCTTGGTGTACACCCAAACAATTTAGATTAATTTGCAAATAGCAGTTATTTTTAACCATGTCTTGATAAAAATTGTCATTGTTTCTCTTAGAATTAGATTTTTTTTTTTTTTCATTATGTTAAAAATGTGTACTATAAATAACATGGTAATTGAGAGTACTGTTACTGTATTATGGTTATAATTACTACAACTTTACTGGAGTAAAAATTCGAGAATAAATTATACTAGTTCTCAACGTTATGCTGTGCTCTTGTTTTTTACATTCTGGAAAAGAATATTTTGACNCGTTATGTTAAAAATGTGTACTATAAATAACATGGTAATTGAGAGTACTGTTACTGTATTATGGTTATAATTACTACAACTTTACTGGAGTAAAAGTTCGAGAATAAATTATACTAGTTCTCAACGTTATGCTGTGCTCTTGTTTTTTACATTCTGGAAAAGAATATTTTGACTCTATATCAAGTACCGTGTGTTTTATAGTTTTATATCAACTGTAGCGTTACATGTGTTGCTGCTCAGTAATACAGGCCTAGACACCCACGTGAACACACACACACATTCAGAATGGGGGGCTGTGTTGGCTCAGGGTGATGTGGTCGAAGGAGTGAACTGCCCCCAGCACCCAGTGGCGCAGGTGACAGCTCTCGCGTGGCATCCGGTCAAAAAGCTGCTGGTAACAGGTTGGGAGGATGGAGAGCTGCGTCTTTGGGCCGGGGAGAGCGAGTTCACCACTGTGGAGTCCCCTCACAGGACCGCCATCACCGTGCTGCAGTGGAGCGGCCGGGGTGGTCGACTGGTCTCTGGAGATACTGTAAGTGTGCCTGCCTGTGTAGAAACTAATACCTTCAGAGGAGAACATGTGCACATAAATATTATGACATGTTTAATGTGATCTTGGTGTTTCATCAGGTGAGAACATATTAAACACCGGCTTGAAGACTCTGACTTAACTTAATGAATTGTAACTATCGTGCAAAAAACCTTCTTGTATGCTTTGTGCATTTTCATGCTTAATGTGTATGAGTTTGAAAGTAGACATTTGCTTTAACAAGATCAATTTTATGTCAAAGAATTTTAGTTAAAATATTTTGTGTAAAAGAGAAAAATAGCAGTACATTTGTTTTTATCATGCACATGAGGGCCATTTGTAAAGTTGTACCTGTTTGTGAACCATACATACACAATTGAAGGAACCTGGTTAAAGTAATTTTGATTGGTTTCCATTACCTAATATTATTATAAAAGGTTACTGATGTTCACATTCACCAGTATTGGGAAATTTGCTACTAATCACATGCTTGGTAATTTAATCCTTATTACAAATTGACAAAGTAATGGTCCCTTGAGGTTTGCATTAATTATGTTTGGCTGCATAAAGTAAATTAGTAACGTACCCCAAATAATTGCTAAAAAGTTATATAAGATTATTTCTCAGTTTTTGGTCATGGGCATGCCACTAATTAATTGTATTTCTCCATTTTATATTTGCACATATTATTATTGGTACTGAGGAACTGAATGTATAAGAATGTATTATTTTTTGTACTGGTTAGTTTTCTTTCATATACATTGTAGCCTTTATGTGCAGGAACTATCAAAGTCTTTTTTGTTTTCAGTTGAGCTTCTTTCTTTGTCTTGGCCATCTTCCACAAACTGTCTTTTCTCTTTTGTCTTCTCAAAGGAAGTGAACAGAAAACAATTGTATAATAGTTTTTGATAAGTTTTATTTACATTACTGTTTTAAATACATTTATTAGTTGCTCCACATTAAATAGGTTTTTTACATGTAGTAAGTAGTAAGTTTAAATATATATAGGGTAGTCTGTAGTATTTAATGAGTTAGCTTAGCGACTTAGGTGGTAATTTGTCATAATGATAGAGTAGTGCTCTTTGTCTATTGTGTGCACGTGGCCGGTGTTGTTCTCGTAGGTTGTAAGTGTTTGTGTTGTTTTGAAAGTTAGACTAGTATATAAGTGAGTATATATGTAAGTTTTTATAAGTGAGGTTATCTTATAAGTTAGGTAAATTATTTGTATACTACTGGTAGCAAAAAAAACTGCACGGGGGTAAAAAAAAAGTGGTGGGGAGGTGCAAGTGCAGGGGATGTGGGAAGGTGCGGAGGAGGGATTATAATGGAGTACAGTGTGACCAGTGCGGTGGCTGGTATCATGCCGATTTTGTGGTGATCAGAGAGGGGGAACTGGGCTCACTACGGCAGCATGAGTAAAGGTGTGAAGAATGTGTTGTGGGGGGGNAGGAAATAGTGGCAGTGGCAGAAAACAAACTAACAGTAGAAAGTGAACTCAAATAGGTGGGGAATGTGGAAACTGGATTTGGGAAATGCTAATGGGGAAACCTTGTAGAGGGCGTGCCAGTGACAAGGATGGAAGTGGCTATGGAGGAGAGGTGGAAAGGGGAGATGGTAGAATTGATGATCAGAAAAGAGAGGGAAATGACGCACAGAATTGAGAGGGTGGAAGAAAAGGTCAGGAATGAGATGGGTAAGTGTAGCTTAGCAAAAAGGTTAGAAAAGTTAGAGGAATAGTTGGAAGGCATAAAGAGTGAGTTAGGCAAAATGCAAGCTTGTCTACAGAAGGAACTGCAGGAGAAGCAGTGGAGAAGGGAGGCAGAGATTGAGGTGGTAAAATTGAGGAGGTGGATAGAGGAGCTGGAGACAGAAGAAAAAGAAAAGGCAGTAGGTGACACTAGGAAGCAAATAAGGATAGAGGAGCAGGAAATAGTAGCAAGGGATAAGGTGATAGAAGACAGCAGGAAGCAAAGAAGAATAGATGAGCAGGAAACAGTAAGTAGGGAACAGCCAATGGTGGAAGGCAGGTAGCAGTACGTTGAGGCTTGTATGTAGGAGAGGGATTAGCAAAGACCAGCAAGTAGGGAAAAATGGACAGTTCATGGCCATAGGGGATAAAGGGGGGCTGGTTAAAGGGAAGGAAACAAGGGTGGTGCAGGAGGAGGCTGGTGGCAGGGATCAGGGAAGAGGTGAAGTAGACAAGGGGTGGCAGGGACACAAAGCAGGAAAGGGTTGTAGGAAATGAACCAGAAATGGTTTTCCTAGGCAGCTCGATTGTAAAGGGGGTGGAGTTGTGGGAAATCAGGAAAGGAAATACATATAAAGCAGCGTTTGGTGGTGCAACAATCGAAGGATTTGGAGGAAAGAGTATGAGAGGTAGCAGGGTGGCAAAGGTGGTTTTAATTCATATGGGGGAAATTACCTGACTCGAAAGGAGGTGGAGAGGGACCTCAGGGGGTTACTAAGTAAAGTACAGGAGAAGTTCCCAAGAGCTTGGGCAGTAGTTAGTGGCATGCTGGTTAGAAAGGGAATAACTTACAGGAAGGCAGTGGCAGCAAGTGAGGTTTGTGACAGAGTATGTAGGGATTTGGGGGCTACACTTATAGATAGTAGGAAATGGGTAGGTTGGGAAAGTGTAGGAAGGGACCATGTACACCTGACAGAGCAAGGAAAGAGGATTATAGGGGATCTGCTAGGCAGGGAAGCAGCTGGCTGTATGGAGACGGTTAGCTCTGAGCAGCGAGTCTTTAAATAGCAACCAGAGAGGGACATGGTAACAGAAGTAGAGCGAAATTTAAAGGTTAAGCACTGATGATGCCACAAGGACGGAGAAAGGGGATAAGCAAAGTAGGAGGGTAATGCAGCATGTTAGCGTAAAGTTAATGGTAGTGAACTGTAGGAGTGTGTACAGCAGGCTGGAGGGCTTCTGGGGTAAAGTTGAAGGATATGGGGCGGATATAGTGGTAGCTGTGGAGACAATGAGGAAGTGCTTGACATTGAATGTACGCAGGATAAGTTCACCATCTTCAGAAGAGACAGGGATAGGGGAGGAGGAGGAATAATGGTGTGTGTAAGGGAAGGGCTGAAAGGGTCTGTAGAATGGATTAGTAAAGATATGGAGGTGATGGAAATTAAATTAAGTGGGGGTAGTAGTAGGAGGATTACTTTTCTGGCAGCGTATAGGCCACCAGGACAGGGATGGCAAGCAATTGTGACAATCAAGGAGAGGGTTGATAGACTAAAGGACAGGCAGTGGGTTGTTGTAGCAGAGGATCTGAATATGCCAGGTGTGAGATGGATAGAGGGTGCAAAAGGGATGGGCAGCATGATGCAGAGAATAGTGCAGTTAGTCAACAGAGGCTTGGTCCAGGTCGTAGAAACACCTAAAAGGTGGAATGAAGAGGGTGTTGGGTCAGTGCTGGATGTAGTGTTGGTCAGACCTGGGAATGCTGTAGTTGGTGCAATAGTATTGGATGGCATAAGCGATGATGATATTCCTGTTGTGAAAATTGGGCTTGGCAGAATGAGTGAAGAGCAAACGGCAGATAGGTTGGTGTGGCAGTATGGGAGACAAGACAAGAAGGGGGCAGAAATCTTCTTGAGGGATAGGTTTGAAAAGTGGTCTATGGAAGAATTTAGAGTAATAATAGAGGTTATGTTGGAGAAATTTGTGCCAAAGAAAAGATTACGGTCTGGGGAAGATCCACCATATTATGGACAGGAGATTCAAAAAACGAAGAGGAAGTATNTGGACAGGAGATTCAAAAAACGAAGAGGAAGTATAGAAAATTACATGCCAAGTGGAGAAATGAAGTGATGACAAGAGCTAAGGAATTGATGAAACAAATGGGAAGGGAGCTGGAAAGGATGATCAAACAGGCAAAGAATATATTTTTAGGGAAGATGGTGGAAGAAGGGAAAGGAATGGGGTAAATTATGTAGGTATGTTGAGAAGGTAAGGGGAGGAGTTGAAAGGTAGGGATGGCAGGACTGCATCAAATGACCAAGAAAAATTGGAGATGCTGCAAGGCTAGTTCTTGTCAGTGTTTGAGACAAAGGAGGATTGGAATAGGAAGGCAAATAGGAATTGGGGGTTTTTTAGTAAGTTTAAAATGAGGGAGTTGGAGATAGCAATGATAAACAGAGGCAAAAGGCCCTGCACCTGAATTTATTAACACCACTCGTGACTACATGTTACTCCCGTGCCTGCCTGAACAGAACTCTCCAAAGCTAGAGAGCCATTGCGCACCTCACTCGCCAACTGAAGTCAGTAAGATTCCATTCAGCGATCCCAGATATGGCCACTTTCCATGAACATTCCAAACCACCAGGCAGGCCTTCCGGCTGCCTGCAGAACTTATGATTGCGACACAATAGAAGCATTGACGTCGCGGAAAGTCACACCACCTCGCACAATTGCAAGTCCAGCTAACTGCAGATGGCTCCTCTCCGACAACTTACCTCACAGCTACTGCCTTATCACCAACCAAGCAATTCAAGAACGCAAAAATGTCCTGCGAAACAGACTAATATTTTTACAGACTGCATAGCTCTGCTAGCTCATTTGTTTTTGCCCATCCCCTTAATACCACATAAGATTAATTGGGAGTGTGACCTGTAACTGCTCTGTCAGTTCTTTGGAACTTTGTCCTTTTTTAAGAATGCATTAAATAATGTGTGTTTTGGTTATATGTATGGTTTTTATTGCAAGCATGTAGTCTGGTAGCTAGGTATATGAGGAATGATTGTTTGTAGATTATAATCTCTGTGTTTTCATGAAGAAATAGGGTCAGGATGGGTGGCAGTGATTCAGTCACCAACTTTATGAATTTTAATATTTCCCAGGGGCAGGACTGTAAGTCACTTTAATCCATGCATTGCAGAGGAGGGAATAACCATTTTGGAATTGATCCAGCTTCTTGATGATCGCATGATATTTTTGGGTATCTTCCTCACTTGCTACCCAATGGACCACAATCAGCAGGATGATTCTCTGAAGTGGAGCATGCAATCCCTTTGGCCGCTGAAGTCTGCTGCAGGATAGGATCAAGGAGTGTCAGGCTTGAACTGCCGTCTTGTGTGCCTCTGTATATAACTTTGCTCCCTGGTTATTTGTTTTACCAGTGGTGCCAGTCCTTCATTTGGACTGCAGTTCACAAGGTGGTTTCATTTCAGTTTGTCAGGAATGAAGATCTTTAGTGACTTTGGTAGCAACCACAACACTGTCTGAAATGATAGGAACTGTTCATTATGAAAATATTTAATGTAAAGACTCAAAGTGGATTATTTATATAAGTTTTACTATGAGTGGAATTTAAATCAAGTCCTACTTCATTTCAAGTTCTGCCTGGTTGGTATAGTTGTCAGTCACTAAAGAAAAAAAGTGATAGTATGGAATTATTGGCTTTGGATTACAACCAAACAGAGATGTTTTCATGAAAAGAAGTGTTTGTAGAATGCTTCAAGTTGAATGTTGAGTATCATAATTCTGAACAATAGCCCACATAGTAGCTCTTGTGCTATACATCAATCTTCCACCTCCTTCAACAGCAGGCTCACCAATCAGACTTATCCTATCCAGGGCACCTACAACTGTGCAACAGAAAATCTTATCTACCAGCTACCATGCATTCACTGCAATAGAGTACATTGGCCTTACCACCAACACACTCAGACAGAGAATGAATGGCCATAGAGCGGACACCAAACAAACCACAGCTGGGGTAAATGAAAATTTGCAGGAGAAGCCTGTTGCAGCACATGCAGCATCTCACAACCAGAACTTTGACTCCTGTTACACAATTAGATTGGTGAGGGCCCTACCTCCTTCTAATAGAACTACGATACTGGGAACTGGCCCACCAATAGATCACCAAATCCAGACAGACTCCTGGCTTAAACATAAGAAAACCCCTCTGCCACATTTGAAATTTCCCTCCTTACCCTATTTCGCCTCCTGGCCATTAGATTCACTGTTTGCCAACCACCGCTCACCACCTGATGAAGCTGGCCTTGCCAGCGAAACATTGCGCAATTGTGCATCAATGTGGAAAATGTGTTCTTCTCACTTTTGTTTTTGTGTATCTATCTACAAGTGGCGCCCTGTGAGTACTTCTGCATTCTGTTTATCTTTTATAGTGTAATCAGTAGTCTAGTGGCCTATTCCCACCATATCTGAACTGAAATAAGTCACACATTGAACAGTTGAGGTCTCCCGTTGCCAATAAAGGTGAAATGAGGTGAAGATGGAGCAGCGACAGAATGCAATCATGGAGGAAACAAACATCCTGGAGAACAGCCACCAGCCAATGGGAGTAACCATTTATTTTCCATACATACAAAATTTAGGAGTGACCCCATTGGGAATAAACCCATTTTCTTTTTGTGCCAGGCAAGTAGTCCAACCACTATACCACCACAGCCTGCCAAATCAGAATGTGAATAACATTTTGTACATAATTTTGAATAGTACGAAAACTACAATGCCTGTCGACATGGGATTGGAGTAAAGCCTTACTCAAACTCTAAATGATTGGTAATGGGACGTAGGAACTAGGCCAGAAACCATTTGGCTGATGTCTGAGGAATATTTATTCTCACACACTTCCGATTACTATAAATGTTATGAAGTCATTTGATTCATAGATCAAATATTTCTTGCATTAAGCACTATTTTTTAAGAGCATATAAATGATTCCATAAATTATTTTGTTAATACCATCATTGTACTGATACAAAAGGCATGATCAATCATCAGTGTAATTTTGTGCATATAGGTGTTAACAATTTTGTCATAGACATGATTTTATCATCCACACAGAAGCTCCAGTGAAGGTTCTTCATTCAATAAATGCTGATTTCTCACCTACCCCAAATATTGATAGATTACAGCAAATGTTAATTTTACAGATCTAAATCCAACCACTGTATGTACTGGAAATGATGCATAGACATTTTACGACTCCTTCTTTCCCCATTATTTTGCAGCCTCTACTACCTCCTCTTTCCTTTTTAACATCACACACAATCTGGGAATTCAAGAAAATTATTTGGTGGGCTTGTCACTTTGATGGTGCAACAGCAGTGTCATGATTTCACACTGATACATTGTGAATTACCAATAAATTTCAAGGACCATAATGCTATTTTGAATTACTCCATTGTAGTAATGCTACATACTACATAGTGGAAAAATATAAATGTGTTTGTTCTGTTACTATACATACTGTCAATCCACGTAACTCTTTATGTTAATACAGTTTCAGAGTGTATCCACATTATTGTTATTCACAGTAGACCAATTAAATTTGTTCCATCTACATATTGTGTTAGACACCGTATCTTTACAGTGCAATGTAACATTATTTTGCTACCATGAGTAGTGACGTAATGAACATTATTCATAGGAACCCAAATAAATGTGTACTTTCTATTGGGTTAAATACTGTAATGTTATAGTGCAACATAACATTATTTTGTTATGAAAAGCTATGACACGAGATATTATAATTAACATTACTCATAGCAACCCAAATGAAATCTTACAGTGTATAGAGTTAAATACTATGATGTTACAGTTTTCCGTAATGTTATTTTGTTGCCAGAGTTTGTAAATGTTTTGTGCCATATTTGATAAAATCATTTAATGGACCATTTGTTTACTTCACTGAGTAACATTCATAAACATTATTGCTTACAACTTGTACACATGTCCAGACATTGTCATATAGGCCTGTCATATGTGACAGCATTTCTAAACTTCCAGGATTGGGGTGCTGCTTGTGCAGTAAGGTGACGTACTCGGGTGTTAAAAGAAATATTGCTTGTTATTTCTATGTTGCCATTAAGTAAAGAAATTTAACAGATGATAAAAAATTAAAAATTTTCATATTATGTTAAGAAAACATGTAGGTAATTCCATTTCACTACGTATGGAACTATAAATCTTGCTGACTCAAAATTATTTTTTTCTAGGCAGGCTCATTGGTGTGTTCAAAGTTGGATTCCAGGAACCAAGTTCTTTCCGTGTTTCATCACGAACTGAAGGATGCTTTGACTCATATCGTGTTCCGCAAAAACCCACCAGGAATAGATATTAGGTATGGTTGTGAATTTCTTCCCTTTTTGTTTAACAGCTGTACTGAAACTGTTAAGATGTGCATCCCTGTTGTGGTTGCTCTCATTTAATTTGTTTTTGAAACAATAATTGATATTATTTTATTCTCACTATATTATATTAAGCTGTGTTAACCGTTGCTTTAATAGCTATAGGTGAAAGTGAAATTCAAGTGATCATAAATGAAGTATGATGTAACCATTAAAATTGCAGTAGCCACACAATGAGTAGACCTGATATATAAATATTTAAATCTTAGTAATTACACTCATAAAGTTTCTGTACACGTGCAAAAAAAATATATATATTTGTCTATGATGTAGGTGTACACACATTTCCAGGAACAACAAAATAAGACTGATTGTTATCATTACCAATAATATCACATGGTCACGTGTCACAAAAATACACAGTCAGTATGCTTTGTTAATAAAATATTAGCCTAACTGCTGCTTGAAGAGCTCCCACCTATTTGAGCCAATAAATCAAAGGTAATTTATCCTACATGTATATTGGAATATTTTATTTTGCATGTCCACAATTTTAAATTTTCGTTTTAAGTCATATACTATAAATTTTCCTCTACTTACATTTTCTGTGGTGTAAAAAAGGTGCATTGAAAGGGGTAAAAAAGTGGATTTTCTCTAATATAAACTGTATTTACAATTTTGTGATTACTTTATGACATACAGTATTTACCATCTCCCTTGAGGAAATTAAATATGCATTCTGTATTGTGAGTGAGTGAGTGAGTGAAGAGATTTGGGTGGCTCTTAACATCGAGGTCTTGAGAGCCGACTCTGTATTGTGTATAGGCCCACACTGTAATATTACTTGGCTATTAAAAAAAACATAGTAATATGTGTAAACTGCAGGCATCTGAATGTCTTCTTGTTTTGTATTTGAAGTGGACTGGCTCGAGCAGCTGTTGCTGGGGACGAAAGGGCGCTGGATCTTTTCAGTGCATGGCGGCCACGCACTGCTGGTCAACGCATTGCCTTCCAGTCTGGTGGCGACAACCTTTGCTTCTACGTCAGCTCTGTGTCTGGTAAGGGCTGCACATTTCTGGGGTGTATAGATAATTTCATTGTCATTCAAGTTTCAGTAAAATATTCACTTACTTATTTTATAAGATGCTATGATACGGAACTATCTTTAACAGTCTCGCCACACTGCACTCCTAATTGGCTACCAGAAAGTAAGTATGAGACTTTTTAAAATTTTTTAAATGCAAAACTAAAATTAAAAATTTAGAAACCTTTAAAAATTTTAATCATTCCTCCACTACAGTAGTGGAGGACTTCTGGGTGTAACATCACCATGAGGGAAAAGTTCCGAAGTCTAGGAAGATTTCTTGCAGATATGCATTGTCTCGAAGGAAATAATAAATTTTGGGTAGATGAGAGAAAAAAACTAATAATGTTCAAAAGTTGATTTAACTGCCTAAGAAAAACTTACACAATTACTGTAAATGGACTACTGTGTTAAAATACAGTTGACGCGTGACGTCGATTAAAATGGCGGCGACGTCTTTATCGGATAAGGGTTCTATAGTACCGGACAGAGGCACTGGCTAACTTACTGTGGTGAAGTTTGTGTTATTTGCCGCCTATTGGTCACCCTGCTGCGATATAGGTTGAAGCAAGTGGCCCTACGGCATGGCACAAAGTCAGGTGTGGTGATAACGGCTATGCACTGATGGTGTGAACAAAGGCACTCTTTTACCTGCAGTAGGCGTCGCCCAGGGCAGGTCTCCTGGCTCGACTGCTGCTGGTGGCTGAAACTGGTGCCCTGTCCCGGGGCGGTGGTGTTGCTGCTGCTGGCAGGGCTGTTTGGCTCACACGGTGGGCTGCTGGTCCTCGTAGGCCTGAAGTACGAGCTGGCGATGCCCAGTGGTACTGGAAGCCTCAGTCGTACGCGCACTATGAGCAGGTGTGGCTCTCCGGCGATCATCTGGGGTAACTGGAAGAGGGAGCTAGGGGAAACTGGGAGGTGAGGCCTCACCAGTTGTCAGATGGTGTGAGCTCAGTCCCATGGGGAGGGGCTGCTGAGGGCAGACTGCACTGGATTGCAGAGCAATTGAGTAGGTTTAGAGGTAGTAACTGCTCTCTTAGCTCTCCACCTTGCACCTTTTCTATGGTTGAAGGGCATACATGAAGGCACTATGGTCTACCTTACTAAGGAGGAGCAGGCAAAGAGCCCCCTGGCAAGAGTATGACCAGTCGGGGGCTAGGCCAACCAGAATAAGCCCTGTCACTCCAACTGGCAAAGTACAACGCAGTGGATGGAGTGGGTTAACTTATCTGGAAGTCTAGCCTTTTCGTGGAGTGGTTCCTAGTGGTCGGGGCTCTACCATACGTGCGCACCTGGTACCTTTGCGTACCTGGTCCACAGTATGAGTGGCTGTGTAATGGGTTATGTTTTACGATTTACGGTTAAGGTTAAGGGTAGCCCGCAGTCCTTCACTAGTTTAGGTAAATAGGTATTAAGACGCAGTCTCCTGCTTCTCCCTAGTAAGTTTGGCTTCTACGAGGAAGGAAATCACAATTACCCTAGAATAAGTACTCAGGGTTAGGTAAGATGATGTGTTTATTCCCCAGAGGAGTAGACATGGTGGCCCATACTCTGTCCTAGCTATTAATGAACTGTAACCGGCAGAAGTAGACTACCTTAAACCAGGTGAAGGGGATCTGGGGTTATGCTAAACAAGAGCAGAAAAAGGCTAGGTAGCTATGATAACAACTGACCCCAACTAATCTATGCTGTTGTCCAAAAGGGACTTGGGTAGTGAGTGTAAGGGAGGTCAAAAACTTCTTCGGGGGTCGCTGGACGAAGGTCTGGAAGACTTCTGGAAGGCTGCTGGTCTCTCATTAGGAAAGCTGTAGGCAAAGAGCTCCAGCTTTCGAGGTGGTGGAGCGAACTGCTGAGTATCAACTGACGTTTTGGAGCTGCACACTTGCGTATATAGACGGCCGGCTGCGGGTCTTTGGCTCCCTTCGCCTGGTCAGGTATCTTCGGGCTATAGCTCCTCCCTTAGCGGTGCAGGCCGCACATCTTCCGGTGGAGGCTGGAAGTGCAGTTTTTGCTGTGTGCTGGTTGATTCGGTCCCGCGAGCTTAGGGGCAGCGCTAGGCTGCGTTGCGGGTTTCTGTCGCACACAGGGGTGATTACCGGACACGTGACATCTGACATAGTGGCATATACGTCCTCGGCTGCAATCTCCTTGGGTGCCCCTGTCCTAGGGGCGTGCTGGTTGGCTCTGGAAGCAAGTCATCTGGGGTTCAAAAACTGCTCAGGGTCACGTCACGTGAAGATGAGGCGGAGTCACATTTAGTAATTATGTCATTACGCCACATGTGTCACAGTTAGCTGTCCATATAAGTCATGGTTTGGCTATCTCAGTACATTAAGTTCTGGTGTCTTCTGAAGTACTAGATGTAAATGAATAGTTTGCTCACATACAGATCCCAGTCAGTGAAACAAGACTTTTTGAGTGCCGTGTGTGAGTGGTCTTAATAATATAAACGAGAAAGAGGTTTCACAATGTATCCATGATGCTGTCACTGTAATCCGGTAATGCCTGACAGAGAATCACTACATATGTAGTTCAGTCCTGCCACCGGTTACTTGACTGGGCCATATGAATGTAATGTGATGCTGTGCAGATGGTGCAAAACTAGGTACATGGCACGTGTCAAAATGTTTTGAGTTAACACCACTTCTGTTATTATTAATTAATTTCCATTTACACAAATTGATAAAAGTTTTTTTTTATCAATTAATGTTTAGTGACTGCTATATGTACATTTAAAATGCCCATGGAAACTAGACCAAATGTAGTATGGATTGTGATTGCCTCGCTTCCATCCTGCGCAAAATCGTATTATATTTTTCATCATTCCTTTCTCACTTTTTCACTCTTACGTCCAAGGAATTGTAAATTTATGTTTTTAGAAAGGCTTTAGTATATATGTGAGAGTCTTGGGCATCATCTTGTCTTACTTAGTTGGGAATAGAATTGTTCTTGTATTTGACTTTGCTCTGAGGGATCGTCCATAGATGGGTCCAAGCTTGGTACTTGCTTGAACTGCAAAGACAGACTGATACTGAACTGCTACAGGTGAAGGGGACGCCTTCTGTTGGGGTGTCCGGAACAGAGGGGCTACAAGTTTGTCCACCAAGAACTACTCCAGATGTTGGGGGTAATTTGAGTAGTAGTCTTAGACTCATAAGAAAGTCTTGCTTCAGTCATTGCTCTTAGAGTCATTTGTGGGAAAATTTCCATTTACCTTAACACCAAAGTGAAAATGTGTAGTTGTTTTATTATTGGGGAAGTCCTATAGGCAAATAGTTGTAATGTTTTTTAAATACTGCAGATTATCACAGTATGCAGTAGTTTTCACATCTGTATTATATTTATCACAGTTGCAATATTAAAGTACCTCTAATTATAGAAGTATTTATTATTGTATAGCTGCTTCATGAGTATTTAAATTGTATTTTGTAAAGTTATTTGCATTTGACAATTTTTTTAATTTCAGCAATAATTATAAAATGAACATTTGATAAAATAAAATCATTTGCATTCTGTGCAGGGATGCTGCACTACGTCAGTGAAGAAGGGACATCTTCGGAGGTCCTCAACACAGATGGCTCCATGTTCAGAAGACTGCTGTACCATGAACGCAAAGAGTGCCTGGTTGTCATGACCGATGGTCTGAACATAGGTCAGTTCAGTGTTGATGTCAAAGGACAGCTCTCAGAACTGATGAAGGTCAGTTGGTTACTTTATTTACATACGTCAGTATTCAAGGAGAGAGTAGAATTTGAGTAGTAAATAAGCTAGAGGAACCAAGTAGCAGCAAGATACTCATACATTTACAATTAACTTAAATTATTAAAATAAATCCAAATAAATTTTTTTAATATATCCAAATTAGATATGAAGTTAAAATTAATTAATTTAAAAATCAGTTGCTGTTGGTAATTAAATTATGATGAGCATTCATAGGAATATTAACACATTCTTAAATGTTTTGTTTAGTTTTCTGACTGTGACTGGGAATGTTATCAGCATAAAAAGTTGCTAGAAAAATTAGTAAATTAAACATCTATAAACAAAGTACTGTTTTCAGCAATAGTATCCAAGAAGGGCTCTCGGAGTTACAAAATGTTGTTATGAAAGTAAGTTAAATGTGGTTTTAGTTGTAATGTTTTAAGTAGTTTTTGAGTTAATAAAAACAAGATGTATTTTTATTTTGCAATCTGTAAACAATAATTTTAACATCTCAAAAAGAAAATGTTTACCTTCTGGCATATTATGTCATATCCAAACATCATACATAATGATAGAGATGTATCAATAAAAATTAGAAATCCATTTCCATGTGCACATATTATATCTGAGAGAGGAAGGGGGGGGAGAGAGAGAGAGGGAGAGGGAGAGCATGCTTAAGGTTGTGAGAGAGAGAAATATGGAATTTTAAACATTCATAGTCATAAATTAATATGGAAAAAAAATTACAGTTATTCAAGAATATGAACTTCATATTTTTACCACTCACATTAAATGTAGAGTGGAGAAGTTTGGGCAGATCTTAACAGCAAGGTCTTGAGAGCCGATGTGAGTTAAACGAGGAGAATATGGGAGCAGTGCTGAAATGAAAGGGCGGGGAAAACTGCAGATTCTCAAGCAAACCCATCAAACAGCAGCATTGTGAGTGAAAATATTTGGGTGGCCCATAACATTGAGGTCTCGAGAGCTGAAACAGCAGCATTGTCCAGAATGATTCCCATGTGCGAAAATTGGGGAGTGACCCCACCAGTAATTGAACCCAATTCACATTGGTGAGAGGCGAGCATCCTAGCTGCTGCACCACCATGGCCCCACTCAAATAAAAATGTCATTGAAAATTTTTCTTTATTGATAGGAAAACAGGAAAAGCACACTGTTAACATCAAAAGGTGCAGTTATGTTTCTTGTAGTATTAGGGGGTGAAATAATTTGATTTTAACTATCCGCAAACTGATTGTTTTAAATTGTTGATTATGTTAAATCTGATTCATATTTTTCTTTGTAATTAACCTTTCCTAGTTTATCTTGTTTGAACACCTTCAGTTGTAAAGAAACTTATTTTAATTTACTGTGTGCCAATCTTCTCAAGCTGTTGCATCTTTTATTGTAACAACTGTTCTTCCTGTAGGTGAAGCTCAGCAAGCGGTCACAGGATGCGACGATGGTGTGGGCAGGTATTGGCATTCTTGCTGTCATCACGGGTGACCTGACTGTTCGCTGCTGGGATATTGAGTCAGGAGAAAATTACTTGTTGAAGGGTTCATCAAAAAGTATATCCACTCCAGCCACTTCCACGCCTACAGAGATTTTCACCTGCCTTGCATATTGCAATCAAAAACGTAAGTCTTCGATTTTGAATTGGAATTTATAATTTTTTTCTAATGTTGTAGAATACGTGGAAAATAATGTTGCAAAATTAAGGAAGGTTTACAATTTGGGGAAATATACTAAGAATTAGGTGGGCTGAAGAAAGTGGTTTAAAATTGAAGATAAAATATTTTTTGATACACTAGTTTAAATTTGCATAGCACTTTATGCAGAGGTTAAATTTAAAGTACTTATACTAAGCTTAATGTCGCACACATTGTGGAGTGGTGAGGTTTGAACGGCTCTTAACGTCAGGGTCTTGAGAGCCAATGATGGTGAAGCGAAGTGAGTATGTAGCCACAACAGAACGCAAGGGCAAGCGAAATGGGAGATTCCAAAGAAAACCCTCCAACCAACAGCATTGTCCGGCACAATTCTCTTGTGTTGAAAATCTGGGAGTTATCCTGCTGAGAATCAAGCTCCTGGCTCGCCTTGGCGCGATGTGACCGCTCTAGCCTGTGAGTCACCACGGTCCCCTCATACATGTTGTATTACAACAGTTGTGATATGAACTTAGCCCATAAGGTTTATGGAATTTGGTTTTGGGCAACTCCCCACTTGAACGTGCATTGTAGCACCTGGGAATCTATGTACAGCCCACCCAACGGTTCTTGTTGTATGAGAAGAGGAAGGGTGATGATTGTAGTCAGAAGAAAAGTGTGGCACTGTGAAGCACTGCAAATTTTACAAACTATAGTCTGTTCGTGGTTTCTTCTCACTTATTGAATCAAATATTCGAAAAATCAACCCAGGTATGACATGTTTGGCTGTTTCCTAAAACTGTAATGTATCATAAGCATTTTATACTTGTGTTGACATAAAATTGCCATATTCTTGGTTAGATTTAAATGGTATTAATATTTTACCTATAAATTTATAATATTTCATGTACCGTATAATTAATGTGGATAAAAACAGTTAGAAAAAAAGTGTGTTGGTAATGCCTAGTAAGAAATAGTTAATAAATATGCAAAATATTACTAGGCTGAGTGCGCATGAGTGTGGTGTGTTGTCCTTTTGGTGCAATTTTCTAGAGTCTGTTAAGCTTTGTCTACACGAGGCAGACGAATATCCTGGAAGTAGAACTTTAGAAGGGCTTCAGAAAAGTTGGAAGTGTAACAGTGAATGAACTTTACATTTTTGTCCCTTGCCTTAGGTATTCTCCCACCACCACTATCTAATAATATCTTCCATTACAAGATTAGATAGGCAGGTGTGTGGAAAGCAGAAGAGGCTTTTGTTCTTCTCAATATCTTAATTATTTTGGTAAAGATAATTAAAATGTCTCATTAAGTTAATTGTTTTATGTATTTTAGATTATTAAATTTTTTCACATTGTTTTCTAGTAAAATCTGTTCTATGGCTCAGTGAAGACGATCTGTGTTCGTAATATATTTGTTGTTTGTAGGGCTGCTGTCGGCGGGTACAAACCTGGGAAATGTTATGATGTGGAAGTACTCACCACCCATGCCTCAGTTTGACCCTGGGCCAGGCTCCAGTTCCTTGAAGGACCCATGGAGGTGCTGGGTTCCAGAGGCTCCGTGCAGTGTGCGGGGAGCAGTGAAGCAGATTAGCTGGGCCCCCTCAGAGCCCTTGCTGGCTGTAAACACCATCAACAGTGTATACGTGTTGCGAGAGCAGACTCTATGCACACACTTCTGTCAAGGTGTAAGGCTTCATTTCACTACCTCTTTTAATTGTAGTTGTTTAGCTGTATCCTGTGTAAAATGTTTTGGTTCTTCAGTTGTTTTCAAAATGTTTGGCAAATTGTTTATTTTAACTTAATTACTAATTTTGTAAAATAATACAATTTTCAACAGTAAAAATTTAGTCCTTTGAGAATACAGTTAAACCAGTCATTTACAAGACCTAAATTTAATAACTGTAATAAATTTGTTAGTACTTTTTAAAGAAAAATAAAAAATTTAGAAATTTAAAAAGATTACAAAAATTGAAGAAATTGCAAGTTGGATAAAAATACATTCCCTAGCCAGTAGCAATAAAATACCAGTACAAAGGTTCTAGAGTCACTATCTTTGGTCGGTATGCCATAATAATAGATAAGTTTTTCAACATCCAGGCATCACAGATCCCCTTAAAGATGTCATCATTAATCACTCCTTACAAATATGTATTTATTAATTTTGTATATAAAAAAGCCAGAAATTCAAGTACTCACGGTCTCGCACTTGTCAACAGGCAAACATACACACAAGGATTACACATTTTTTACGCGGTTGCACGATCACAACGTTTTGCTGACTATGTCAGCTTTATCAGGTGGCGAGTTGTAGGGCACTGCAATATGTTGGAAGGGTGCTGTTGGTAGTGAACCTAGCGGCCAGGTGGCAAACTAGGGTGCAGCTAGAAAGTAGAAATTTTGCCAGTATCGCTGTTGAATATAATTTTGGAGCTGTGATTATCCTATATTGAAGCACAGAGGCTGCCTGGATTTTCTTATAAATTGATGAGCTAATTCCCAGCATCTGAGTTATGAGCGTGACTCATAGTGACATTTATTTAAACACGACTTTGCCTCATCTTCACGGGTCATCACGTTATCCCAGGCGGGGCTTGAACCCTGAATGACTTGCTACCAGATCCTACCAGCACACCCCTAGACTCTGGGGCACCCACAGACTTGTCAGCCAAGTTTGTTTGCCTTTATGTCAGATGTCATGCCAACCCCACACGTGTGAAAGAAGCCGGCCAAACTAAGCACCTAAACTCGTGCCGTCGATGCAATATCGCATGACAGAGATGCCTGCTTTTGCCACAGACCGAGAGATGGCAGCGCAGCTCTGCAGAGCTCACCCTTGCCACCCCTGCATCACAGAGCGCCTTCAGGCAGGTGGAATATATGTCCACGCACAGCTGCAGAAAGGCAGTTCATTCTCAGCCGCTCACTCCACCACCTCATGTGCTTGAGCTCTCTGTCATGTCCAAAGTCTTCACAACCTACCAGAAGCTCTTCAAGACTTTCAAAGGCAACTTCCGTAGAAGTCTTCAACTCCCTTTTACACGCACTAACCTGATGGTAGTGCCACCCGAGTCCCTTCCCGACAACAGCATCGAGTTAGTTAGGGTCAATTAGTTCTACAGCTACCTATCCGCATCTGTTCTTGTCTTGTTTAGACCCAGGTCACCATCACCTGGTATTCGTAGTCTACTTCCGCTTCAGTTCCTGGTTAGTTAGGAGGTAGTACGGGCCACCGGTCGAGGTCTGGTTAACAGCTAGTAAAGTCAACCAAGCATACTGCCTGTGTCTCTGACCGACACACAAAACCTTGCCCGAACGTGACGTCGTCAGTCACCCTATGTCACGTGTCAAACTTGAAGATGGAAGGCCTCTCACAACTCTGGTTCTGTAGCAGGAGTGGAAATCTTTGTTGTGTGAAGCTGCAAGTGCTGCAACTGGTTTGTCGTGTAGGTTGTGGATTTGACCAGCTATGGCTTGTTTATTGTCCGATCTGTGGCCTCTCATTCTCTGCCTGACTGTGTTGGTGGTGATGCCAATGTATTCTGCATCACGGTGTTGGCATTGTAGCTCATAAATCATATTTTCTGTGACACAGTTAAATTTGTCTTGAATGGGGTATGTATGGTTAGTGAGTCTACTATTGAAAGAAGTTGAGGATTGGTGAAAGGCACAGGAGCCACAACGTGGGCTATTGCAAGGGTGGAATCCTCTGGGGGCAATAGTCTTTGGAATAAGAGAGCCTTGTAGCAAATGAACATCTCGGCCGGTTCCACCAGCCTCTGGGATTGAGTGTAAAGTTCTTCCCACAACCTGGCTATTACTTACCTCCCCACGAAATACTTCAGTAGTCGCTCTTCTAGCTGTTCCCTTGTGACTATGAAGCATGTGTAATTTTGCCACCATTTGTTGGCTTCTCCATGAAGTTGAATTTTAGTCCAAGTCGCCCATAGGGTTTTTGGGACTAGGGTCCGTGCAAATTTAATTTTGCGGGCTGTTAAGATTTGCCTAGGATCCTTCCTAGCAGCTTTCTTGCATATTCGGGTAGTAGTCCTGGCTTTGTATCAGCATATCTTGGGTCATGTGAGGACTCCCAATCTCCATTTGTCTCTGGTCATGGCGTTTTACAAATCTCGCAAATGTAGGTTAGGCCTGTTATGTCCCATACGTGGTCTGCACACCCTAAACATAGGTGGTGGTAACTGCATGAGCAACTTTCGCATGTGATGCGGATGCATCTTACCACTTTGCAGAAGGAGTGGTCACATTTTCTTGTCGCTTGCGGCAGTATGCGAATCTAGGATGTGCGTGAGGTACCAGCCAGCCCAGCGCAGTTTTGGGTAGGGGGATGGCTTACCCACTGAATTGGCGAGCGGTGGCGGCATCCGGGCTGCCTTCTGGCACGCAGCGCAGCACACTACCAGATTTGAGTCGTAGACATGATGTGGCTGATGTGTTAGCGATTGCATGTAATAGCACAGAACAGGGGCAGTAGCACTGATACAAGCTACTATGATCAAAGGACGTCACCTCGTGGCATGTCACAATAAGTTTCACCCATTGGAAGCTCCGTGTGGGCTGGGTACCGTACGTGCATCCTGGCTTTGTAGAAGTGATGACTGGCGGAGGCAATAAATTTGCTCTACGAAGCCCTCTCAGGGTAATTTCTTGTGCCACTGTACCCTCGTCTTCCCCTCATCATACCTATAGCTACCTCATAAACATCTCCATGTTCTACAAAAGCTGCTTCATGGGCCCCCTGTGCCCTCACCTTACGTCAGACTATAAAGTTTTTTCTGCACAGTCTCTCTGCTGTCAACTTGCTGCCTACTGAGTTATGTCAATCTTTACCATGCACTACCTATGTGACTATGAGACCAGCAGGACCTGTGTTTGATGCCAGTATAAGTCAATCTCTGCAGACTACATCCTCTCACCTCTTAGGGAGTTCACTTCTCCATGCTGTCTCACCTGCGCTGGGCACCTAGATATTTGCACTAAGGAGGCCACCCTTGTTGCACACGCTTCTCACTTAGCTTCCTCTCCCTCTTGGTCGTTTGGATTTCATTGTCCTTCAGATGCTTCAAGCATGGGCTGACTTAAGTTTAGTGGTTGAATAATCTCATATACTCAATTCTCCAGTTTCAACATGACGTGCCATGAAGCAACGTCCTTGGCTCATAGTAGCCTGCTCTTCTGTCACTGCCCCTGTTCTTTGCAGTTACTCGCGATCCCTGATCTGCCACATCCTGCCTATGCCTAAACGCTGGAATTGTACTGCGCCACCTGCCACAAGGCAGCCCGCAAGCTACCGCCACTTGCCACTTCGGTGGCTGGGCCACCCCCTTGCCCAAGAATGCGTTGGGTCGGCTGGTACTGCATGCGCATCCTCAACGTGCAGGAGGGATTGTTACCCACACTCTCTCAACACTCCATGCACCCCTCACTATCCGCAGCCCTTGGAGCATTATATAGGCCACGTACCAGGCATTTTCGAGGCAGTTCACTGGGAGTAGCTCCCCAGCCTGAGCTCTGCGACTCTAGTCCTGTTGTTTTCTTTACATATGTCTGTTACCATTACTAGGATGTTCATTGGGAGCAGCTCCCTGGCCTGACTCTTTACACTTTTACAGTTGTCCTCCTTACATACGGCAGTTACCGCTTACTCAAGAGCTGACTGGAAGTAAGTCCCAAGCCTGAGTACCACATTGCTAGCCAGCTACTGCCACAGTCCAAAGTTCAGTGTGTTTGCAGCTAGCCAGTTCTCACCACGCACCCGTGCCGTTAGTGTGAGTCACGTGCCATACCTTACGCTTGGCACTTGGTCCCCATTCATCAGGCTTTTCTGGGCATAAGTCGGGAGTCTGTGTTCAGCAGTTTGCCATTATTGCTCTCAAGTTAGCCTTCTGCTTTCACAGTTACCTTTACCTACCACTATCCTATATTAGACCCACGCACGACTATGCCACGACACAAATCACCCTTATATCAGGTCCAGAAGGAATCTCCTTGTTCTTGCCAGAGTTGGGTGCTTGACTGCTAGCAGGTCACGTTGCTCTCCTGGGCACTCCCTTGGCAGGGGCATTGAGTATCTTTCCCGCCCTGCCAGGCCCGTGAAGAGAAAGCTCCAGGGCTCCAGCTATGCACCTGACTCGAGCGGTCGGCCACCCCTCAGATGTCACTGGAGAATGGGGGATGTACTTAGTGTTGGTTTTGAGGAAAGTCAGTACCCTCAACCTGACTGTGAGACTTGAGCAATTGTGTCGCCCCTCTCACTACAAGTTGACAGTGGACTAGCTACTCGAGAAGACCACGACATTACTCCCCTCTAAGATTGAGTTTAGTTACCAACCCTCAACCCAACAGTAAAACTTGAGAGATTACATCACCCCCCTTACTGCTTGTTGACGGGAAAGTAAAAGCAGACGAACCCCCACTGCGTCGGCACCAGGGGGAATTGCCGTCCCATTGGGAAGACCACGCCAGATTAGAATTCCCTTCGACTACCAAATTCTTCGAAAATTATCCAGACGTGCCTGAGCCTACAGATGCCAGACAGATCCCTTAGCATAGGTACCTTCTGTACATATCTCTATCCCCATGCCTGGTCACTATGCTGGAAGGAGGAAGACGACTAAGGCCATACTTGCCTTGCCCAGACAAAGCATGCTGTCAGGCAGGGACCAGCCCATAAATTAAAGCCTCATTAATGGAGCACACAGCTGCCTAGCTCCTAGGGGGAGAATTGACTTATATATTTTAGAAGCCAAAGTGGCATCAAACTCTTAAGCCAACCTTGTATCCCTACCATTTCATACCTCCATCTCTTCAGGCTTAGGTACATAAGCCAGCCCTATCCCACTCAGGATGTTAGCTACTCATCAGGGAACCACTCTCTACCTAAGTTGAGCATCTGGCTACCAGCCACTTGTCTCGGCACCAATGGGACACAGACCAGGCTCACCACTTTTTCTACCAGGAGACTTGAAAAATTTACTAGTAATGCCTGAATATATTTTCTTTTGCCATCACAAATGAAAGAAAAATACTTAACTCATGTGTTATCAATAAACATGCGAAAGAGTTGTGAATAAGCTACTAGGACAGGAGACACCAGTGGGGGCAGTGGTTATTGCTGTTACATGCGTTGTATTGATGTCTGTGGCAGGTGTCGGCAGTGCAGGTAGCACCGTCACAATTGCTGTTGGAGGTAGTGGGCGAGGAGTCCCGGCCCAGCATGGAGCTGAAGACTGACCTTCAGGTGTGTGGTGTGGCCACCAGTACTGATCATGTGGTTGTCTGGAGCAACAAGACCCTTGCCATCTATCAGCTGCTCAGGGAGGAGTCCAAGTTGTCTGCTAAGGTGGTCGGTTAGTCTTCAGTACACACTTATTACCACTCTCTCTGTACCACACACTCTGTACTTTTGACTTTACTATACATATTTACTTACATATTGTCCACTTTTCACCATGCTACTTTTTTATGAGTACCACTAGAGTCATCCCATGCCTACCATTAGATAGCTAATTACATTGAATTGGTAATTTGAAACGTAATTGTACCATCTTTCATTTCCTTTACATTCTGTTAATATATTGTTACCAATCACTTTTCACCTTTCATTTCAGCTTCTTTTCCTAGAGCATTGTTAGAGGCCAGGGGTACTCTTTCAATGTACAGTTTGACCCTTTTATATTTATTGCTTTTGCTATCCATTATTATCAAATATAATTTTTTTTTGAAAAAAATAGAAAGGTATGTAAACACAGGATAGGTTTTTATGAGTCCTTCATGCTCTCACTACCATATATACTCCTGTATGGCATGCTTTCGTGTGTAGCAAGCTACATGATTTTTTGCAAATTTTAGGAAAAAATATTTTCCATAATGAAATTTCACCAACAGTTTGTGGTGTTTTAGTGAGTAAGTATGCAAGAAATTTTTCTTTCTTTAC
The DNA here is from genome assembly GCA_002778355.1 of Clitarchus hookeri. Lineage (NCBI taxonomy): Eukaryota > Metazoa > Arthropoda > Insecta > Phasmatodea > Phasmatidae > Clitarchus > Clitarchus hookeri. The sequence goes on from NQII01001738.1 coordinate 165,041, forward strand.
ATTTGCATATGGTGATTGTGATCTGTTTAAAAATACTTCAATGAAATAACTTTTATGCTAAAAGTCAAAACATTGTGGCATGCTGTATCAATTAAGAGTAATGCCAGCGGTTGGGTTGGCCTACTTTTTATTCTTTGCTTTCTCTTTTATGCAGTGGTGTGCTGGAATTGGAATGTAATACTCCCCCTTTTTTCCAAAAAAAGATGCATTGTCCTTTTCACCCTTCTAGCCCGCCATGGTTGACTTTTCTCTTCCATACCAAAAAATTATGAAAACTTTGGAGTATTGATCAGCAACAGCTGACAAAGGTAAGGGAAATGTAAACATGTGAGAAAGCACAACATCTGCCATGGATGGGGAAGTTTGTCTGTGACTGACACAGAGGCTGTGTTCAAATTGTCACATTTATTTTACGAAAAAGTCATGTGATGCTAATTAGCTAACTAAAATGATGTATTCTGTATTTTAGTATTTCGTTTTTTGTTTGTAACAAAACTTCATAAAATACTACATTACCTAATTGCAACCTTCTCTGAACAAGGGACTATCGGTGGCATCCAAATTTAATACTACTAAATACTAAAATACTGGTTATTTTCAAATGAGCTGTCAGTTGGTAATTTTTGTAACCGTAATTGTGTTTTGCTGCTAATTTCATTAAACAGATTTTTTTTCTTTACAATATCAGAGACAGGGGTGTATGTGTTATTCATTTGTTTTACTAAGTTGACACTGTGCAATCATAAGTAAATGTGAATAAATGGACAGTAAACTAATAATGTAGTAAGTATCGGCCTACTTGTGTTCATGAAATAATGAAAGTACTGAACTTTATTTACCTGGATGGAGGTTGATCTCAGTTCTAGGTCAACCCCATCATGAGTTCTGTTATTAGGAAAAAGAATTTCATTTGTATTCCTGCCACATCCCAGTATTCTTGTGTAGTTGTGTGTGATATCTGAGTACCTTAATCGTGTCAATTTCTCCACACTACACCCCAGCTCGTCATTAGTAGGACAGAGCGCCAGGAACCATCCACCCTACTACAGCACTTCTGCAAGAGTGAAGAGATTTGGGCGGCTCTTCACAGTGAGATTTTGAGAGCACTTACGGAGGAGCATATGCAACCAGCAAATCTGCGTGCCATTCAGCCAGCTGCAGTGTGCCCTTTCCCACCTCTGTACATAACCTGTCTGTGCAGGGGAGTGTATGACCACAACCCTCCCTCCCTCCACTCTTCGTTCTGCATCACTTTCTCCAGGAGCCAGAATACAAGTTGCAGCACACGCACACATTCCTAGTCAGTTCCCAGCAGTCAAGTTCTTGGCAGTTATTGCTAACTCATAGCATAACACTTGCCACAAGCATCATTTTCAACTAGGTCTCTTTGTTGTTGCAGAGATGGGACCTGCAACCACGACCCGTTCTCACATTGCTCACAGTTGCTTGCCATTTACTTGCCAATCACACAGTTCCCTCACCTTACTATAGCTTTCAGCTCTGTGCCTTACGTATGCGACAGCTCACAAATGCTGGCAAGAAATGCCCTTCAGGCTACCATTTTTATGCATCACAGGTTCCATATTTTTTCCCACTGAGCCTCCGTTTATGTTGCGGACTCCCTTCTGCTAAGCCACACTACCCCCACTGAGAGCAGCGTTGCATCTGCTGCCTGGGCACTGAATGTTTCATACTATGTCTGTGTATGGTCATTTACAGGAGAACTCTAATATAACATTCCTGCATATAACAGTATTATTTCATAGTCCCATCATTTTTCCATTAAGCTTCGTGGTTTCATGCCCATAACAATGTTATGTTTTTCATTCCTGCATATAACATCAATATCTGTTCAGTTCGTGGTTGGAACTCTGAATATTTATTTCTGTCAAATAAAATTTTAGACATAATAACAAAGCAATAGCCTATAGCTATAGAAAACAATTTTTTTTTGTATTTGGAATATCAATATGAATAATGATTTTGGAGGTGGTGATCCTGAAAATGACTAACATTATGGCCAGAGTGGGCAAGTCTCAAGAATGTACATAATTGCGCATGTTTATATGAAGAAGACATGCATTAGTTGATGCTGTGATCTCTTTCAGTTATATGTAACCTTGTTGTAAACCCAAACTTGCGTACCTAAAAAAATGAGTTTTTTTTTTTTGCAAAAAGATTACTATTTACACTGGTTTCCAAAATTAAAGCAAGAAACAGATATCTGCCCCTCCCGTGATAATTGCTACAAGGTAGTATCAGGTGTTTGGAACAGGGAAACAAATGAAAATACACCCATCTTCTGAACAGCAGATGGCATTACTGTCCTCTTACAATCATGAAAGCGATGATCCCAGTGCCGTATTGAATGATATGCATAGTGTTTGCTGTCATATTAGTCCAATGACAACATACATTGTTTACACATTCAGCTATAGCACAAAGAAGATGCCTGGAAGACTTCCTGTGGTGGAGGACAATAGGAAGAATTGAAGCTGGACATTCTCAAGCTTATGTGGCCAGATGGCTTAATTTGCATTATTCTGTTGTTCCTCGGATGTGGCAGCAGTTTTTAGCATCCGGAACTGCATCCCAAAGACCAGGGCAAGAATAACCAAGAGTGACATCAGAAAGAGAAGATTGCTATTTGGCTGTAAGGACAAGACTGTACTGCTGTAGCACTGCACTTCCAAAACCACCAATCACTCTGCAGGGCTTACGAGCTGCTCTGCTGTAAAAATGGGAGTTAATACTGCAAAATGTGATTAATGACCCATATGGAGCAGACATAACGAGTTGTAACGATCCACATCAAGGATTGACGAATGGAAATTACAACTTGGTTAGCTCAGTTGGTAGAAGCATGAAACTTTAAAGGCGTCAAATAAATAAAGTCAAGTTCTGATTTATTTACTCTTCACTTTTATTTTCAATCAAATGAAACAGTTCACATACAATCTTGAGGTATGCAGAGTATGAACAGGTTTACAGGCAAACCAACAGAGAGCAGCGCCACAGTCGTTTAATTATTCATTTACGTCTTGAAAACTTGCCTCGCAAGAAGAAAATACAAAAAAATACACAAAGGCAGGAGGGACGTCAGTTCCCTCTTGGCACCCTATCGACCTCCCACACCAGCGGAAATAATTTAATAGAATTTAAAGTTCAAGCCGAAAAGAATTGAAGTGAAAAAAGATTAGAGGTTGCGGGTGCTTGCCGGTGTGGGCGATATCCGTCTCACCTGATGTGTCTTCCTTGCGTGCTGGTTCTACATTGCTCATCCTTCACCGTTTTTTGGGCAATATACACACAGAGTATTTGTTGCTGCCTGCTTATAGCCTCCCCCCTCCTCCCTCCCCCTTTTAAGATAAGTGCATGGTGTCCCATGCCAGCAGAACTGCATCGTTGGTGAAAAAATAATCAAACCTTCTAGAATAAAAACTGTTGACCTGCAGTTCGGAAAGCTTCTATATTCTCATCTCATGCTGACGTGTAACAAAAACTAAGATATCGAAAAAGCAAACGTATGTTCGATAAACAAACTACCACCATAAACGAACTACCCGATAAAATATTACAAAGCTTCGCAAAACGAAATAAATTTAATCAAGTATCCTGTTAATTTATTTATAGCGTCGTTATATTGCCCCACTCGGTTTGGGATAGATTTTAAATAAATCTTTCCCAAAGCGAAATCTATCTTGTATGCGGCTTCTCTGCAAACCACTGTGCCTCTGCTCTTTACCAACAATTTACATTTACAATGTGGTAGTTAAACTCTTAACAAAAATTATTCACTTCACCTGTTAAAGAAGAGTGACAAGATGCTGAAATTCTGCTAGAAAATAATACATTGCACCTTTTAAATTTAATTTGTGATTGAGGGTGTACTCACAACGTATGCCAATGATGATTCCTTGTGGTCTGCTCTCTACTCTGGTTCCTCGCTGGGATCAGCACACAACAATTGTAAAGGGGACCCAGGTCTGCCCAACACTATAAAAGCCTCTGTGACTGCCTTATTTATTAGGCCAGTGCTGACAAAACTAAAAAACCTACTGCGACTGCCTTTAATTAGGCCAGTGCTGACAAAAAAAACGGTCTCAGACCTGTCCCATTCCAAAAAACTTACTCATTGTGCTAATGATCCCAGGACACCATAAACTGGAGCAACATCTTACCACTACTTATGTATACTTATGGCTCAACACAATACAACACCTCAACCTTTGTATCTTTAGACATGTTCTGCATCAATAATTAATCTTCTTCATTATTCAAATCTGTCAACTCTGAATGTGCAAAATATCAGCAATTATCGAATTCTTACATTAACATTCAGTGTATTTTCAAGTTAACTTTCAACATGACTTAACATTTTTCAAATCTAAAAAAAAACATTTAATTGTCATATAGCCCTTAGTGTTAAGTACTCTGTTAAATAAATCCCATTTAGTTATAAAAACAATTTAAAAATAAAACATTGTAAAACCATTCTTCTCTTAACTTAATTTCTACCACTATTGTTTACATTAGAACAGGTTCCTTAGATTCATTAGTAGCTCTCACTACTGCTAATACAGTTAAATATGTTCTTGACAATATCACTTTATTTTGTAATGTTGATAAATACAGTATGTATTTGTAAAGAAAAAACCACACACAGGTATGAACACAACCAGCCCATGTTTGCTTGAGGAATACTAACAAGATGCAGTGAGCTTCTACACAATTTTTGTTTTTTTTAAGTATTTGCCAAGGACTGGCCAATTGTCGTATCTTCAACAATAACATATTGTAATAAAATATTATTAACTTAAGTAGATATTTTGAAATTAAACTCGCAACACCGACTTTTAAAATAATATAACCTCGCATATACACTGGAGAGCCAAAAAACTGGTAAAGGTGTGCGTATGCAAATAACAAAGGTATGGAACCAATCAGAGTAACGCAATGCGGTCGGCAGCGCCTATAAAAGACAACAAGCGTCTGGCAAAGTTGCTAGATCGGTTACTGCTGCTACAATGGCAGGTTATCAAGATTTAAATGAGTTTAAACGTGTTGTTATAGTCAGTGCACGAGAAATCATGCATCTTCTGAGTGAAGCTCAGATACACCATGCTTGGTACTACATTCATCATCACTGTGTCCACAAAGAAACCAGCTCAACAACCAAATTGTGTGCGGTATTTGACGCGTCTGCAGTAACATCAACAGTCTTTAAATGATGCACTTTTCAAATGACCCAAAATGCAAAAGGATGTAATTGAAATCATCATCATATTCTACATACATCCCATTGATGATGACAACAGACATTTGCAAAATGCATCTGCAGATTCACATGCATCAAGATGATCAGCCATACCAGGTAATCTTATGGCACGAGTCTTATGATCAACCCATTCAAGAGTATCAGTTGGACACTGTTACATATGGTGTATCCTCAACCCATTCTTAGCTATGAGGGCCCTGCACCAACTAACTATTCACAAACAAACTAACTATCCCAATGCAGCAAGGGTGCTAATGGAAGATGTGCTTGTGGATTACGTGATTACAGGTGCATAATCAGTGACAGCTGCTCTCTCACTCCAGGAAGAGTTGATAGCACTACTCAAGAGTGGTGGTTTTGAGCTACCGAAATGGGCTAGCAATCATTCTGCAGTGCTAGATGCCATTCCAGACAACCACTAAGAGTGCCCTCTGACATTCAAAGATAATGGGGTTGAAGTCATAAAGATTCTGGGACTAGAATGACAGTCCAAGGGAGATGTTCTCATATCGTGGTCATAGTGCCAGTTCTATTAGTTTTACTGAGCTTGTGATGTTGTCTGATATAACTAAGATTTATGACCCATTAGGCTTGATTTGCCTAGTTTTCTTCAAGGCTAAACTGTTTCTGCAGAATCTGACGCTTCTTGGAATCAATTGGGATGAACCTTCACTTTGTAAGATCAAAGATAAGTGGCTCACATTCATTGCGCAACTTGATAGTTTATGCGAAGTTGCTATTCCTCATCTAGTGACACAAGTTGATGGTGCAGTGTACCAAATTCATGGATTTGGTGATGCATCAACCCAAGGTTATGCAGCAGTTGTATACCTGCGGAATGCAAATCAGTCCAACGTTGAAGTCCATTTATTGGTGGCCAAGTTCCGTGTTGCACCATTGAAAACTGTAAGTCTCCCTCGCCTGCTGCTGGGAACTCATTTGCTTGTGAAACTCATGAACTTAATCATATCCATTTTGTCAAAAAGGATAATTGTTGAAAATATGGTAGCGTGGTGTGATTCAACAACTGTCATTGCATGGATCCATACTGAACCATATTGTCTCGAGACCTTTGTCGCAAATAGAGTATCTCAGATTCAGGAAAGCAAAAGTAGTGCATCAGTGGCGACATATACCATCACAAGACAACCCTGCAGACTGTGCCTCGAGAGGCTTGATGCCAAGTCAGCTGGTCAGTCATGACCTTTGGTGGACTTCAGAAGACGCCTGGCCAGGAAGTTGCTCGGACTCTAGTTCCCCAGAGTATCAAGAACAATTGAAGCTTTCAAGCATAACAGCCCTAGGCTGCACAGGCCATGATTTTCATCTTTGAGTGGATAGAGAGATTTAGTTTCTTATTACGGCTGCGACGAGTATTGGCATTTGTGTTGCGCTTCATTTCAAATGTCAGGCATCCATCAAATCGCTGCTGTGACCCCTTGACATCAAAAGAACTCAAATCAAGGGAAGTTTTTTCTGTACACCAAGTGCAACAAGATGTTTTCAAGATGGAGATAGACCAGTTGCAGTAGGGAAAGGTAGGCTCACCACAGGTAATAAACCTCAACCCTTTCCTCGATCCTCAATGCCTAATTAGAGTTGATGGACGAATCCAATACTCGAGGTTGTCATTCAATGAAAAACATCCAATCCTGTTACCCAAGAAGTGTCACTTCATTAATCTAGTCATTGATTACTAGGATGCCTGGTCCCTACACACAGGTGTCAGCACTGTGCATTCTATCATGAGACACATGTATTGGATTTTGGCAGGCGAATGCATGATACGATCAACAATTTAAAAATTTGTGAGGTGTGTACGCTTTAAGATGTTACCTGTCCAGCCGATAATGGGCAGTTTGCCAACCAGCAGGGTTCAGAGCACAAGGGCATTCCAGACTGTGGGAGTGGATTATGGAGATCCATTTCATATCAAACAATCTCATCTTCGGAATGCACGTGTATTGAAGGCATACCTGTGTTTGATGTGTGTTTTTTTTACAAAGACTACATTTGGAGGTCGTATCTGCACTGAAAATGACTGCATTCCTGAATGCCTTTTATTATTTCACTGCTCGTAGAGGACTATGTACAGATGTTAATAGGGATTGTGGCACTAACTTTGTTGGTGCTCACAAGCACTTTACTGAACTGGGAACATACTTTAGAGATAAATCCAATGCAACCCAAGTAGCATGTAGCCTGACAGAAAAAAATATCCAATGGCACTTCAATCTGTCGGCCCCTCGTTTTGGTGGGCTTTGGGAGTCTGGTATCAAATCAGCGAAAGATGATGTGAAACGTGTAATAGGGCATTGACCTTTGAGGAATTGACCACACTGTTCACTGAAGTAGTGGCAGTGTTGAATTCAAGACCATTATGTGCTCTTTCCGCAGATCCCAATGACCTGAGTTCCCAGACTCTAGGACATTTTCTCATTGGCTGTGCGTTGGTAGCTCCACCAGCTGCTGACTTAACGGAATTGTCTACAAAATGACAGGTGGCAGCTGCTACAACAATCTACACTACATTTCTGGCAGCCATGGTCAAAGGAATATCTACACATCCTCCAACAATTAAGTAAATGGTCTCAGCAGGTGTCTACAGTAAATGTAGGAGACCTGGTATTGGTACAAGAAGACCACCTTCCTTCTCTTCAGTGGCAGTTTGGTCGAATTGACACACTTCATTCAGTCAACGTTGGGGTTAGTCATGTGGCAAGTATTAAGACTCGCCAAGGAGTAATCAAGAGGGCAGTTGTGAGGCTGTGTCCCCTTCCCACCCAGTAACTTCTTCCTCAGTGTTGTACATAGTGTAAATAAATGTTGACAATTCTGAAATTTGTACCAAATTTGGTGGGTGGAATGTGATACATGTCAGTTTTATAAATGTTTTGTGGCAGCCATGTTGGTGACGTCAGGTGCTGCATGATTGTATCCGCCATAGTAGTACCTTGCATACTCTGGTTGGGAATGGTTGCATCCGGTCATCAAAGTTGAGAAACTAGGGTGTTCGGGATATTGTAAATGCAACATTGACCGAGTGTGAACTACCCTTGACATAATCGCCAGCTGTTTCATGCAAATGTTCTAAGAAAACAAATTAACATGTTTGTGATAAGACATATTCTCTACATGTCTCGCGTGTGCGACCACCTGTAAACATCACAGCCAGTGAAGTTATTCAAAACACTTCATGTGCAATCAGTTATGTACAACCGGTGCAAAATTATTTTTTTTGGTGTGTACGACATCATGATGCTCCCAGATATCATGTAGTGCATATAATTTTTGTACTTTTATTATATATAAAAAATATGCAGAGTTAAATGTGCCACCATTTATTTCCAAATTGCTACTGTATTTATATTTTCATTTCATGTTAGTTGCACTTGTAGTTGTGTTTTGGTATGCGAGTGTAGTCTGATCAGTGTGTTACTTTTGTATATCATGTTATTTAATTCCCGTCATATCTTAACATAGCTCATGTTTAATTAGTGAAAATAAAGAATATGTAATTTAATTGTGTGGTTAGTGAACGTTATTTGTATCATTGTGTTTAAGGATCATTTGCCTGCGAAACTGATGCTGCATGTGTATTCGATGACAGTGTTGTCTCACTGGATCAAGAGAAAGTGAATATACGTACATTCCATGGGACAGTTAAGCAGACACTTCCTTTCAGCGATGCTGAAGGTCAGCCTATCTGCATGCAGCTTTGCGGGAATTTCTTGGTCGTTGCTACTAGCGGAGGCACTGTAAAACTCTGGGATTTGACGAGGAGGTAATTATTTTGTCTGCTTATGTTTTTAACATATTGATAAAATTTTGAAAAAATATTTTTTGTATGGGCGAGTGTTAAGTAATCATGGGGTATAAACTAAAAATATTGTGAAATATCAAAATTTAGTTTTCTTGCAGCATTCTCAGCACAGTTTCTGTAGTGTTTCAAAATTTTTTTTTTTTTTTTTTTTTAAATCAGTTATCAGCCAGGCCATCACACCACCCTAGGTACGCCCCAGTCGGAGGCTCATTTGTATAACACAGAGAACAGAGCTCGTTGTAAGATATGTAGACTAATTTTAGGTTCTGCTGTTGTGAAACTTGGTTATAATTCTCCTGTGATTGGTCTCTGGCTTTAGCCTGATAGTATATATCATGACACAGCTCTGTCCTTTTGAAGCTGGGTAGACTTGCTGGGAATGAATCTAGATAGCAATCTGAGGGGATGCTGAAAACCTCCTCCAAGTTGATACCTGATGCGTATATATACTACTTTTTTTTGCTGCAACTACGTATCATTACGTGCTTGCCACATGCCCTACAGTGATACAACCCTGAATGGCAGCTACCCAAGCCAGCATTACGTCTCCTATAAGAAGGTGGATGCCTGGAGACTAATGCACCTGAAGGAAGAATATATTAAATTGCCCCCTCCATAAACAAAACCCCGTGAAATGGGAATATACCAGTAAACCACACCAGTGAAGCTGCGCCTTAGTTTGCGCAGTCAACGCAACCCGCACGACAGGAAGTCCTGCTTCCAGCCGCCCCGAGAGATAGCAGCAAGTATGGCTCCACCTACAAGGGAGGAGCCACCCCCGCCGGAGCTACCCGAAGGCCGAAGATACCCGAGACACCCCCATAGCAGTAGAATATATTTCTGCATTGCCACAAAACGTCAATTGGATTCCAGCAGCTCGCTCTACCACCTCGTGTACTGGAGCTGTCTGCTCAGTCTACTCTTTTCTGCTGTCCTCACGATAGACCAACAGTTAATCACCAGCTACCACCGCCGGACTTCTTTAAGCACTTGCTGCAGCTCCAGAAGAGTCGTCATTCTTCCCTTTCACTTAACACTTTCCGTCAAAATCCACGCTCCATACTTCCCCCTTAAGTCCTTCCAGGACACCACCAGCTTCAGTTCGGGTTTAGTTGTTATCACAGCTACCTAACTTGTTGCTTTTGTGCTCTTGTAGCTCGCCATTCAGGCAAGACTCTTCAAGCCGACAGGCCCCTTCACCTGTCTTTGCTTACCTTCCGAGAGTTAATTAGTGCCTTGGTTACAGTTGGAGAGTACAGGTCACCGATTTTATACTGGATAGAATAAAACACGTATGCAGTTTAATTGCCGTCTGCTCTTTCTTGTGTGAATTGTGCTTAGTAACCCCCTGTAAGCGTCACCCCACATGGAGTGACAGGAAACCATGGATTTGATACTGGTTTTGCCGAACTTAGGGTAGGACTGTGGCCTGTCCCCTAAAAAGGACTTGTCGTATGTTGCCAACACACAACCCATTAGACGGCCACCCATACTGTGGACCAGGCACGTAAAGGTACCTGGTGCGCACGTACGGTAGAGCCATGACCACTAGCAAGACACACGACAAAGAGGCTAGATTCCCCTTGTCAGCTAACCCACTATGCCAGAGGGAGTGCCAGGTCTGGCAAGGAAGGATACACACTAGCTAGAGTTATCAATGCCTGCCCCACCCTGTTGCGGAAGTGAACCGTAGCACCTCATTTCTGGTAAATGCAGTTCACCCACAGGAAGGGTAGTAAGTGGAGAGATAGGAAGGCAGCTGCCATCCTAACTGGCAAGAAGCATTGCTTAAACAACCTGTCCCAGCCTTCAGTTACCTAACCCCCCTCCCCGGGAACATGTTCACGCCGCCCGCCAACTCAGCTGTTGAGGTTTCACCTCACAGTTCCCCCCAGTCACTTGTTTGTATCCCTAGTGAAACTCTCCAAAGCTGCACATCCAGTCGTCGAGTTCCTCCACCTAGTCCTACCACTGGAACTAGGCGTCAAGTCGGCAGACGACATAGATCCAGCTCTACCAACCAGCACCAGTGAACCGGAAGCCCGCCAGCTGCAGCCAAGTACTCCTCTCCACCAAGCGCTCCAGCAGATGCTGTCGCCACCAACCAGCCAGGTCAGGAGACTGTGCCAAGCGCCAGATTTTACAGACCCAGCCACAGTAAGGTCTGCAACCCCGGATCTGTGCAACTGGTCTAGCACAATACTAAGAGTCAACATCTCTTGAGATACTGGCGCGCTCCTGTCGCTCGACCATGACACGGCAGTAATAGTTAACTCATGAGTTCTGCTGTGGACCACTTATCAGCTTCTTGTATGGACCATTAAGCCGGCCCAATTTGATGCCTATTTCTTTAGCATTTTTCATTCCTATTTTCTGCTAGCGTTTCTGCGGCCATATAGGTTAGATTTCAGCCTCTTCTAAACAGGTCTGGCTTTGGGTGTAAAAATTTTTATACCCATGGGCATGCCCAAAATGCTTAATAGTACGTGTTTTAAATTTCTGTTGTACCCATGTAGCTGCAGCAGATGAGATGGTGAACACCTGAGTAACAACCTCAAGATATATATATATATATATATATATATATATATACACATTAATTTATGGAAAGATTACTTAATGTAAGTGTAAGTAACAGGAAACATTAAAAATAACTCGCACAGTCATAATAAAATAGTACACACGAAGTTAGAAAATTCATGGTAACTTTGGCATTTCAGTAAAACGTGGTTAATTTGAACTTGGTTAATTTGAAATTCTATGTAAATCGAAGTTATTCTTAGTCCCTGAACACAAGACTGGGATTTTACATGATTTGGAGTTCGGTTAATTCAAAGTTTTGCATAATATGTAATTTGAAGTAAAATTCCCCCAAACTGTATGTAAAATTGATATCATTTATCCATACTGCAGCAGTAATTATGTTCTTGTGATGCATCAAAATAACAAGCATCACAAATGGCTGCTTTACGTACATGCATCAGGCAGTGGTAGGTGGCGACCACCTTGTGCGTGTACGTCAGCAGGCGCGAAGGACAAACATCCTCTCAAAAGCGGTGAACTGGAACTTTGGTTATCCCCCCACCCAATCATGTCTAAGCCTGGTATAGAACAAAAGTATTCTGAGGACGTGTCTTCTGGCAAGAGGTGCGGACTGATTACACCACCAAGTATCCGACGACAGAAACGGACAGAAGCTACCATACTGCATTTTCCCGTGAGAATGACAAAGTGGGCTATTTGCTTTACTTTTTCGCCGTCAGAGCGGTGTGCTGAACTATCCAAACCAGCCAGTAGGGTGAAGGGTTCAACTCCATGCCTACCCTCAAAAAAGTAGTTTGGAATTGGGTCGAAAAAGGAAGAAAGTGGTTTTAAAGGTTCATAAACATAGAAAGCTTAGTGATTGAGCAGCGTAACCTGGGTTGAGTGTGTATGTTTGTTGGCAAACCAAATGTACTATAAGAAACACTCCAGCCTGTACCCAAGTGGATGTCAGAAGGGCAGACCATAAGTTGCCAAGAGATAGAGTATAGTAGACATGTGTTTGACACAGGGCAAGAGTGACCTCTGTAGCAAGGTGGTAGACTGATGTGGGGGACTCAACATGTGGCACTGAAGTGAGATGTATCATTATGGTGTAACGTACTGGGTGAGTCCTCAAATTAACTAGTGCAGTAGGAATGCTGAGTTGTGGCTGGAAGACTGAACAGGCAAGCCATTTAGGTGGCAGGGAAGGGTTTTTGCTTTGGTTATTAACATAGTTGTAAGACATGTTCACGCATCTTCGATAAATCTCGTTCAATAGCTTTGACATACCTTAGTAATAATTATTCAGACTGGTAGCACTATTCCTGACTTGCACACTGCATTTATTTTTATATCACTGCAGGAAACACTTTGCTCTTAAGGAGAACTTTGCTTTTGCTTGCACTCGGGAATAAAAACACATCACATTTCATTTTCTAACTTTAGATTAACAGGAAAAAAAGAGATATGGAGGAAACAAGCTAATATTTACACACACATAATAGCACTGCTGGTGACACGGGCTCTGAAAGGGCGAGGCGTACAGCCTGGCTCCCCACATGGTGTCTGTGAAAAGTGAAAACTCTCAAGCGATCACCAGGGGTCATTAGATGACTCCGGTGCACCAGTCTACGGACGGCTGTAACTCCAGGCGCTGCTGGAACTGTTGGCCAGCAGTAAGTGGGAGGCTGGTGCCAAGGTGCCTCTCAGTAGCACGCTGACCTCTCCTCAACAGCTGCTCTGCAAGCACGCCATGGTACGTGGAATGTCTGTGGTGGCATGTAGCATGAACTGGCCAATGGTTGCTCTGGATCAACAAGTGACAGGTGTGCAGCCCCTGACACAAAGATTATGGCCTCTGGTCTGAGATGTGAAGGCAGTGTGGTGGCAGCCACTTCCCCTCTGTAGCAGTGTGCTGGCTTCTCCTTCCTGGTGGCCGTCTGGTGAGGTGCTGAGAGGCAGAGGGAGGGGGTGTGACTGGCCCCAAGAAAGGTAGGTTACATACTCCTCTCCTGCTGGTTGGCCTGCCAGGGCCTTAGGCATTCTTCTCCTCCCAGTATGTCCTGGATCTGGCATTGGTGGACCCTGCAGTGTCTTGCAGGGTGGGTTATCTGGAAGGGAAACAGAGCTGTGGTACTCGCTGGGTCGTTGCTCCCACGTAATTGCGGCCTCACTCCAGCTGGTTTTCCTGTGCATGTATAATGATGTTGGGTCGAGTACAGTTGTATGGACTTGTTTCAGATGTGTAAGGCAAACTTTGCGTATGTTGGCCCAGCTCTCCTGTGCCCAGACTGCATTTCCTTGTATCTCCAACACTGTTTGGGGTCTTTCCCACCTGAGTTGAAAGTCGGTATGGAAACTCATGGCACGATTGCTTAAGTGCCTTATTTCAGGGCTGTTTTTTCTTCTCTGGGTAGTTCTTTTGAATGTATGTGCCCTGTTTTGCAAGCTTTTTCCATGCGACATATATTAGTGCACCTAATTTCCTTGATTGAGTGGACCTCTGCTAACTCTGCCTCCCATTGCTATTTGCTGGGTGGTGCAGGGTGTACCCTAAAAAAGTTTGCTAGGAGTGGCCCAGAGCGCCTCCTTCCATCTTCGTCTGAGTATAAACTATATTCCGAGATATACTGGTCCTACTTGCGGTGGTCTTCTCCCATCCGAATATGCAGGTTTTTCTTTATTTCCTTGTTCCTCCTGTTGGTGGCATTGCCCTGAAGGTGATAGCTAGGTATAGTCCAGGGTTCGATTCCCCAGTAATTGTGTTTTCCCATTTTATACCAGTGAATTGCAACCCGTCACTTGACTGTAGGCTATTTGGATACCCCCATCAGGGAAAAAATTTTGTATTTTTAGAGGTTAGTTACCACTAGTAGATAATTTTTGTATGTTGAAGAGCACAAATAAGGACCCATTAAGTCAACAGCAACCACTTATCATCGCTGTTTGGGTTTTTTGGGTCTCGTCAAAATTCCTTGGCATCTTTGCGCCCCATGGGCCTTTACTGGTGGTACAAGTTTGACAATGATTCACGTAGCTCTGGATATCTATGTGAACTCTGTCTCAATAATATCTCATTGTTAGCTATCTTGCAGACTCCTTTTTTATGATGTAATTTTGCTGGCAATCGGTTGTTTCTATATACCTTCTTTTCCACTACAGGGAAGCCAAGCTGCACTGTCATCCAAAGAATTTGGAAGAAGTAATCTCTGACTTTGGGGAAGTTATACTTGCCCGTTGCAACAGTGCGGGTACCAAGGTGTCAATAAGTATTGCAAAGGTCAGTCAACTACCATATACATTGTTATTAGGGATGTGTAACTGTTAAAATTAATTTAGATTCCATTTCAGCTATGAGTTAAAATATAAGTGTATTCAAGTATTATGTAATAAGTATGTAGTATTTCACAGTGACATTCTGATACAGTTTTTGATTAATTAGAATGTAAAATCTTTAATTTTGCTTAGTGTTTATAAACTGTGCAATAATAGAGAACTTATATATATATATATATGACACACACACACCCACTGCAGTTAGAAGCTACAGTATTGACGCATGACTCTTAGCTGGCAATACACTATCTATACATCTACGACTTCAACTCAGCCCGTGGGAAGCCACGACACCCTTACCGGGGGACGAACCTGGACAGCTGCACCCGAGAGAAGAACATGGCTCACCATTGCCAGTAACTATAAAATACGCACGTCAGCCATGTGCCCCTGCCTGGCCACCTGAACAGAGCTGGCCTGCCCCTAAGCGAGCACCGTGATACCACCTGCAATGCAGAGGTACATCGCTTACAACCCTCGCCAAGAGAGCACAGCAAGGGATGACGCCGCCTACACAGGGAGGAGCTGGCTGGCCAAAGATGCCCGAACGACTCGAAGGAAGACACCACTCTCTATTTAGGGCTGGGCAAGCCCCCAAAACACCAGTTGACATTGAGTTGTCATCGCATTAGCTTACTCTGCCTTGGCAACTCAGCAGTTCACCCTACCACGCTAGGGTCCTCTGCTGCAACAGATCTACTATTGGCGAAGCTTGCTTCAACCCTCGAGACACATACTCCACTTGGGAGTGTACACCCCATCCCATTGGGACCACACTAGATGACAGTAGGGTTTGAGTCATTCTCTTGACTACTTTATTACGTGCTGTAGATTTGCTCTTACTTTAACAATTCTCCTTCACCTCTTCGTAATGTAACTTCTGCCGGATGCTTGGTAAACACAAAAGTCTAGGAGTTAGTACGAGTCACCGTGTTTATACTCCCGAGAATAAATACGTTCAAGTTGACACTTTGTATTCTAATTCCAAGGGTGATTTGTACCTCAACCACCCTGTAAATGCAGTCCCCTAAGGGAGCGGCATGTGACCAAGTCATGCCAAACCATTGCCGATACTAGGGTAGGACGGCCAGCTCCCTTAACTGAGTAGTTTGTACGTCGCAAAACTCCACACGATTCACCGGCCACCCATACCGTGGGCCTAGTGCCCAAAGGCACTTGGCACACACGTACGGTAGAGCCTCCTACTAGTTACACTTCATGAGGAAACAACTGGACCACCAGTGTCAGCTAACCCACGCCATCCACCGTGTGCAATTCGCCGGTTGCAGGGCCAGGCCTGACAAGGTGTGATCCGGTAGCCTCTGAGCTGCTCACGACGAAGGTTTAGCACCACCCCAACTCAGCTAACCAGTTCCATCCACAGCGTGTGATTCACTGGTTGGAGCACCAGTCCTAACAAGATGTGATGTTATCACATCTGGGTACTCTTAGGTAGGGAAATTACTGTCATCTGTCCCTTGCTTGCTGCGGTGATCCTCAGTACCTAACCTAATGCCATTCACCCAATGACGAGGGACTAAGTAGGCCGGTAAGAAGGCATCCACGGTTTCTACACCCAACCAATTGCCAGGTAACCCTTTCCCAATTCGCCTTCAGCCTTTCCTCCGCTCTGGATTAGGTACAAGCCGCCCACCCACTGCAGGAGCCTCACTCCTCAGTCTTCCCTTGTAACTTGTTCGAGCCACCTCGGAAGATCACCGGCACACCGCATCCTGTCTTCATCCGCCTGCGGCTCGGACTGCCCGTAAGACTGGGCCTCGCCAGCACCATCTACTGGACACCAGCACCCGCCGCCGCTACCTGGAGTCCAGCAGTTCTTGTACCAACCATCGTCAGCCGCAAATAAGCCGACCCCGGACAGGGCCTGGAGAATCGTCCGCCGCCCCCTGCCAGCGGTCAGCTACAGCGGCAGCCTACAGGTAGTAAGCCAGCATCCACCACCACCCATGCCGCTGTATACGCCTACATATCTTGCCGCCGCCAACCAGGCCGACACTACACGGGCTCCCTCCTAGCTAAGGTGCACTCACAATAATCAGCCCATAAAGCCATCCAGGATTCTTAGCCTGAACCCGTATAAAAGAGTCCCCCTTGTACACTAAGTGACGCGACAAGCTTTCTGGCCGTTTCGCGTCAAAAGGATAGTTCTTTTTGTGACTCTCATCATGGGGCGTTACGTTGTTGTTGAGAAAACAAGGAAATAACCAGGCTAGTGCGACCTTGAGAAGGAGCCGAGGGAACCAGCTAGCCGATCCAGAGACTTTGGGGAATCAGGAAACACCCCGTGGCGCCCATTAGGCACCCCAGTAATGGCCGAAGCCAATTTGAATCTGAACCTAGCCGCGCTAGGCGAGAATTACACCGCGTTGGGACAAGAAGACGTCCCAGTGACCGAAATATGCAGTGTTGGCACATGCAGTGGAACGGGACAACACGTGATATATTTAGCCGACTGTGAGGACAGATTTCACTAAACCTGCATAGGTTGGGTGGACAAGCCAAGGTTTACAGACGGCCTCGAATTTAGATGCAAAGAATGTCATACACGTCAAAATACTTATTGTTCCTGGATAATCTGTAATGGACAAGAGGTAAACACTGTCAGATGCATGACTTGTGCTCAAATGTTTCACTACCCCTGTATTACTTGACCCGATGAGCACGTAACACGCCCAGGATTAGTTTATCAGTCCGTAGTTTGCCGATGAGCCGAAGAATACCGGCCTAGTAACCCCGGACACCACCACAGTACAGACTCAAGTATGAGTTCAGATGGGCCCCAGCTGCCGGAGTTATCAGGTAGACTACAAGAAGACCCTATAGCATTCACGCAAGAATGTGAAACCGAATTTAAGGAAAACTGAGTTCCCCCCAAACAATGGGTCATAAAGACCAGGTAACAGCTAGCGGGGGAGAAGAGGTCCTAGCTCGACTCAGGTCCGAATTTCACAGTAGAATCCAAGCCAGTGAGGAAGAAACAGAGATTTTCATCCGGAGGAAAACCCAAATGTAAGGCCGTATTTTCCTTGAAGGGGATGAGCAGAGCTAGTGCGTGCCATTATACACATGCTCATGCCGAACCTGAGAAATCTGCTACAAATCCTGCAGCCCCAGTCAGTCGAAGAACTGGTGGAACGAATGAGAAANAAGAAACAGAGATTTTCATCCGGAGGAAAACCCAAATGTAAGGCCGTATTTTCCTTGAAGGGGATGAGCAGAGCTACGTGCGTGCCATTATACACATGCTCATGCCGAACCTGAGAAATCTGCTACAAATCCTGCAGCCCCAGTCAGTCGAAGAACTGGTGGAACGAATGAGAAAAGGTGAAAGGAATTGCAAGGTGCATGGTGCCCTTGACCTTGGTAAAGGAGGCAACAAGGGGAAGGAGGAAGAGAAACTGACAGACAGTGTGCCGTACCCTACTCCTTCACGTCTCGCCGGCTCCCCCTACCACCCCAGCCCTCCCGCGGTTCTGGCACTGCCTGGACCGGCACTTTAACAGGGACTGCCCAAACAAGCCTGCCGCCCGCTGGGGAACGAAGGAGAAGGAAACAAGCGCAGGAAGCATACTCGAACCCAGAGCTGCTGAACAAAAGTAAAGAAAACCGCTGTCGAGAAACACCAACACCGGGGTGTGAAGCGGGCCACCACCACTGAAAACCACAGGCCTGTCGACATCCAGACGTTAAGTCTAGAACCAAAACCGCCAGAAACCTCTAGAATTGAACTAGAAGTTAACAATCAGTCTACGATCGCCCCACTTGATTCATTGGCCACAGGAAATTTTATAAGTAAAGAATTCCTCACACAAATACAACTAAAGCAGCTTTCACATGGAAACCGCCAAATTCACATGGCTAGTGCCATGCACCTTTTGCCAGTTGAGGAGAGAACTACACTCAAGGTAAATTTATATCGCCATGAAATCCCTATAAAGTTTATAGTTTTACCAGATATCACGGAGATAGTGATGCTGGGGCAGCCATGGCTACAATAGCAATATTGTGTCATGGACTGTGGCCAGAGACTCATATATATTGGGAGCAAAGAGAGAGTAACAGTGAACTGGGAATACAATCCCGAAATCGTCACGTCTCTTCCCATAAACCAAACAGAAAAAAACTATGAATTGGAAATGCCTGCATTCCTGCAACTACAGGAAATATTAAATAAACACGCCACTGCGTTCGGCCATGGGAGAATGCTACGTCAAGCACACAGTATTCTGTATATGAGATATGGTTGACCGATTACAAGCCGGTATACTGCCACCTATACTGTGTGTCAGCGGAAAGAAGAATAATAATGGAATAAGTCAATGCCCTTAAGTAACAAGGGATGGTTGAACCCAGCAATTTGCCATACAATTCCCACGCAGTTCTCGTACCCAAGAAAGATGAGTTACGCTTCTGCGTGAATTATTAAGAGTCACTACGTCACGCATCCCGTTGCACCTGTCGCAATTAATCTGACACATGCTGCACAATATGTGGAGCACCCAGGTATTCAGCACTGTAGATATGCAGACCGGCTACTGGCAGATTGCAGTACACCAAGATAGTCATAAATATACATAATTTACAACACCTGAGGGGGAAACCCTACAGTTCAAGATCATGCCTTTCTTCCTCAAAAATGTGCCCGCAACGTTCCAGAGACTGATGTCGACCGAAGTCTTGACTGGGTACATCGGCGTATTCTGTTTCACCTACTTAGACAACATTATCGTGTCTTCAGCCTCCTGGGAAGAACACTGTGTGCATTTACATAGAGTCTAGAGCGCCTAGAAATACACGGACTTACCTGCAAGCTTTCCAAAAGCCACTTCGGCAAGAAGAATATTGATTACCCGGGCCATATGGTCTCCCTGAAGGAAAACTTCTCTCAGACCAGCTCTATCTGCACATAGAAGAGGCTGAAACTCCAAATCTAAGGGACAATTACGGCGCTTCCTCGGCCTATGCAATTGACTGAGGGAGTTCGTAACAGACATCGCCCAGCTGATGGCACTCCTTAACCCCCTGTTGGGGAAATACGCACACTGGCAATGGGGCCCTGAACACCAAGCCGGTTTCCAAAGCCTGAAAAACAGCTTCCGGAACATCCTGCTTCTTCACCAGCCACAAGAGGGGAAGCCACTCATCCTGGAAACAGACGCCTGTCAAGACAGTTTGGTTGCGGTTTTATACCAGGTAGACCCGGAAGGACACCCCCAGGTGATAGCCTACACGAGCACGCGACTGAACACCACAGAGCAACGTTACCACATTAATGAAAAGGAGTGCCTTGCAGTGATTTGGGCAATTCGCAAGTATTGCCATCACCTGGAAGGACAGAGGTTCATCCTTACAACCAACAGCAAAGCCCTGCAGCGACTCCATGATTCCAGAAACACGAAAGCCAAGCTAGGGAGATGGGCGATGCTCCTCACAGAGTTTGATTTTGAGGTACAGCACTGCCCCGGAAAGTCAAACCACCTGTCTGACGCGGTGTCCCGGCAGCCAGATATCCAGGGCGGTACGAAGGAAGACGAGGAGTGGGAGCACATGACCCCTCTGCCCAGAAGTCCCGCCAAAGAAATCTGCCTCTTCCAGCTCCAAATTAGCCGGTACCAGCTCAAATATTTCCAGCAAAAAGACCTGGAGGCCCAAAACTTGCTGACAAACTATCCCCAACGTTTTGAACTCCGGGATGGAGTAATCTGGTCACGAAATAATCAACCTAGAGCACTGTGGAAGATTTGGGTCCCAAAATAACTACGAGCCGACATCTGCAGACACTATCACGACCACGGCCAGGCAGCGCTGCAGGGGCAAGGCCTTCCCTGTACACAAGCCCGCAGGGAAGCCACACTGACTCCAAACACCCTGGACTCACTTAGCCGCTGACATCACGGGACCCTACCTAGTAACTTGTTCAAGCCACCCCAGAAGATAGCCGGCACACTGCATCCTGCCGTCATCCACCTGCAGCTCAGACTGCCTGTGGGACTGGGCCTCGCTAGCACCATCTACCAGATGCCAGCACCTGCCGCCGCCACCCAGAGCCCAGCAGCCCCTGGACCAGCCACCGCCAGCTGCACATCAGCCACCTCAGGACGGGGCCCGGAGAGTCATCCGCCACAGCCTGCCAGCAGTCAGCTACAGTGCCAACCTACAGGTGGTGATCCAGCATCCACTGCCACCCACGCTACCTTGACGCCTACATAGCTGACTCTGTACACCGGCTCCCTCCAAGCTAAAGTGCACCCACAATAATCAGCCCATAAGGCTACCCAGAGTTCTCGGCCTGAACCTGCATAAAAGACCCCCCGTGTAGATTAGGTGACGTGCCAAGCTTCCCAGCCACCATGCGCCAGTATCATATATTCATATTGCTAAAGTTCAGCAAAAATCATCACAAACTTATTTCCTTTAGTGTTTACTGGCTGGCTGCCCGTCAATACTATGCCATAGTTGAGAATATCTATCCAGCCTGTCAGTCTTTCCTTTATTGTGGAGCAGGAGCAATGGGCTGCTGCACCACAGAAATTTAGAGGATTCTAGAGCAGAGGGCCTTGGCAAAATTGCTCCAAGTAACTTGATTCCTATCTGCTTTGCAGTATTTCAACTGCTTTGAGTGTAGGTTGTGTAAAAACTAGTAGTGTGTACTCATTTTTGTGAAATCTGTATGATCTAGTATGCTTCAGTCCGATTCAGCGTAATCATTTGTATTGAATTTTGAATGCATGTGGCACAACAGCTTTATACTGTATAAACAATATAGATGTCAGTACAGCTCAAGTGCCTTTTTGTTTAAATTTTTTTCATTTGAACACTTTAGATATGATTTATTGATATACACTGTTCACAAGTAATTGAGAAACTTGAGAGCTTTACTGAGGGTCTAATTTTGGTCCTTTATATCCTTCCACCATAGCTAAAATGATCACTAAATGAGTGCATCAGCCAAGTGTAACTATGAAGTCGTTACAAACGTAAACATGATACTGACATGCAAATCATTACTCTTATATGCTTAAAATAAACAAGTAAAATAAAATAAGTTCAGTGTCCACAGGTATAAATACGCATCACACTTTTAATACACTGTTAAAACGTGGAAACATATTTAATCTATCACTGCCAACATACTGGTTGTTTTGTTCATTAAAATGTATTCTTTTACAAGCAGGAACATTGTTCAAGGGTGGATTTGGATAGTGTTCAATTAACTGTGAACTTGTTGTAGGTTTATATTCATATTGTTCATCAGATGCTGTGTTCTTCTTTGTAGCACTTAATGTTGACCTGTTTCTAGTACGTCAAGATGTATATAGCTCGTAAGACAGCTTATTTTTATACCTCAGTTCATGTTACAAAAAAGTTAGATTTTTGAGATTAATCACAAGTTGACATGTTATGAATATAGGATTATAATTATTGTTTCAGTTACAGCATTTATTTTGGTTAAAAATTATTTATACTGTAATTTTTTTATTTAACTTTTTTAACACTGCAGAACTGGGACATAAATTTGCTTGCATTGCTTGCTAAGCTTTACATATACATTTTTTTTGTATGATTTCATGCCGTCTCACATTGCATATGAAATAATAGGTTTCTTTTTTAAAGTTTTGAAATATATGTGATATGTTTGTGCATTTGTACATTTCAGTCCAACTTCCTTCCTGATTCAAAATTATTTGTGTGGGATGTAGAATCCGACACCCTGCAGCACCACAACTTTGCCAAAGGCCTAGCTGGTACGGGAGAGGAGGATGAATACCAGGCCTCCCTCAGCCCTGTGCCGACCATTCATGGTACTGTCACTTCAGGTAACAGGTAGGTCCCCTTTGTGCTTCCTTTTTTTGAAGATAAAAACAGTAGAAGTTGAAAGTCTGCTATCAGAGGTATTTCAAAATTCCTTCCTCAAAAAAGTTGGTTAGGCGAGATCTTCAAACTATTTTAGTCTTGCTTAAAATTAAACCATTAATGTAAATTGATTACCTACTACATTTAACAATATGAAGTTTATATGTGCCACATTTGTAACTGTGTGCATCATTGCTATTTTATGCAAGCCATTCACACAACTCAATTTTAAGTGACATAGCTTTAGCTTCATCCTTCAGTATTGGCACTTTGAAAATCATATGAACAAGCAGAGCTAACACTTTCAGCTGCAGAATTGTCATTTTATTGTGACTTCTCTGCCTACAATAGGCACTGGTTTGCCATTTGCAAACACTGTGGCAGCATCTCTACAACTACAATTCATAGGAATAGTATAAGTGCAGCATTTTAGTGAATCTTGTCCCTGAATAAATAACTTGTGATTACCAGTATTAGGCTGAATAGCTTACAAGTTCTCATAGGGTACATCTTATGCTTAGCATAACACCACAGTGTGGACGAGAGGGTTTCATGGATAGGGGGACACTGCCTTCAGGTCTGCCAGAAGTAATAAGCAGGTGTGGACAACTGGCGTGCCATATCCAGTTGTGTCTATGTCCTGAAAATGTCCCAGTGCCATAGCCTACATTTTTGCAATGTGGAGTGCAGGCAAGAGGATTTTGTGGGCACAAGGACTGCCTTATGATCCAACAGCGGCAACCGATGTGCGGAGGACTGGTTTGCCATGCCTAGTCATGTCGTAGTTCTGAAAACACCTTGGCGTTGTGCCCAGCTTCTGTACGAGGGAATGCAAACAAGAGAGTTTTGTGGGCAGGATGACTGCCTTCAGCTCTACCAGGGGCAATCTGGGTGTGTGAATGTCTTGACGTGGCAAATTCTCCCTTTCTTTTTTCCTTTTCTCAACCCATTTGAATCTTGCATCCATTTATGCTCCATGGTGAACAAAGGGGGTTGGCGTCATACAAGATGGCTGCACACGGAGTGAAGAAAGATGTGCCGGCTAGCCAAGTTATGTGGAGTGAGATCTGAGTACGAATCCAAGACTTGGAGCATCAAATCATGTACACCAGATCTGCTTCATGATGGTGACATGGAGAATGGACTGAGCGAAGGAGCAGAGTACGACACTTGGAGCTGCTTTTGTGTTTGTTTCTGTCATTTTTACAAGTGGTATATTACCAAAAGCTGTCTGCCATTCTGTGCAATGTTGATTTTTGTTTAAGGGATTGGCTCCTAGAAGGTGCCTCTAATTGCACATTTCTCACCTCAGGAACTCTCTCCTCATAAATTAGAAGCAGAATGACTTGAGCTGGGTGACTAAAATACATTTAGCTCAAAAACTGGTTCACCATTCCTTAACATACCCTGGAAAAAGAACAGAAAACAGTGGAGTAGGAAAACTGGCTGGTGGAAATCCCCTTTGCTGTGCCATATCTCAAGAGATCCCCCTGTAGAAACCTTCTGATCTTCTATGTGGGTGGAGGTGTTGCCATAGTCTGTAAGCAGTTTGTTGCAAATGCTACATGAGAGCAGTATCCTGATTATATCCCTCATACCTAGGTTTAAATCAAATTGTCATTCTCCACAGACACATTGCTGGATTGCCAGGTGAAGTATGTGTACCTAAACACAACTTCCTGGACACTGCTGGGGTTACACATCGAACCACAGAATCTCATAGCTGGGTAGAAAAAACACTATGCACTATGTTTACACATTACCAGTATGACAGCTAAGTGATCACACAACACAATTACCTCCAACTGTCAGGATTCCAGCTGAAACTAAAAAGTGTCTTTAATCATTCCAATGCGCTTTAGCTGACTTTCCTGAGTATTCATCCATTGTCCATTCATGGCTACTTCCAACTTTTCTGAAGCCCTGCAAATGTTCTACTTTCTGACTATTTTCTGCCTCATACAAATTGTAACTAAGTCTAGAAAATTACAATAAAGGTACAATCCACTGCATCTGTGCTCACTAAGTATAATAATATTTTGTTTGAGAACTATTTCTTACTGGGTATTACCCTGACCCGTGATAGCCGGGATGCTTAGCGCATCACCTAGTCTACAGGGGAATTTCTATGCGGGTTCAGACTGAGAACCCTGGGTCATGGGCTGATTACTGTGGGTGTGCCTTAATTCAGAGAGAGCTGGTGTACAGAGTCGGCCTGGTCGGGCGGCTGCAAGCTATGTAGGCGTTTAAGGCGGCTTGGGTGGCATTAGATGCTGGCTTACAACCTGTAGACTGCCGCTGTAGCTGACCGTTGGCAGGCTGTGGTGGAAGACTCACCGGGCCCCGTCCAGGGGTGGCTGGCATGTGGCTGGATCTGGCGGGTCCTGGGGCTGCTGGGCTCTGAGTAGCGGTGGTAGGCGGCATCACTCGGTAGTGGGTGTTGGCGAGGCCCAGTCGCACGGGCAGTCCTAGCTGGAGGCGGACGATGACTGGATGCGGTGTCCCGTCAGTCTTCTGGGGTGGCTCGATTAAATGACTAGGCGGGACTGAGGAGTAAGGCCCCAGTAGTCGGCGGGCATTGTGCCTGATCCAAAGCGAAGGAAAGGCTGATGGCCGACTAGGATGGGTTACCTGGCAATTGGTCGACTGTAGCACCCGTAGGTGCCTCCTTATCGGCCCAATTAGTCCCTCCTCGTCATGTGAATGGCATTATGTTAGGTACTAAGGGTCGTCACAGCAAGCAAGGGGCAGGTGACAGTAAATTCCTAGTTAAGAATACCCAGATATAATATCATTCTGCATCAGTCATAGCGCTCCAACCAGCGAATCTCACGTGGTAGATGGATCGGGTTAGCTGACTTGGGGTGGTGCTAGAGCTTCTTCATGAGCCGCTCAGAGGCTACCGGGTCACACCTTGTCAGGCCTGGCACTCCAACCTCCTGTGAATTTCACACAGTGGATGGAGTGGGTTAGCTGACTCGGGTCGTCCAGTTGCTTCCTCGTGGAGGGTGCCTAGTAGGGGGCTCTATCGGTTGTGTGCGCCAAGTGCCTTTGTGCACTGGGCCCACATTATGGGTTGCCGGCGAATTGTGTGGTGTTTTACGATGTACGAACTACTCGGTTAAGGGAGCTCGCAGTCCTACATTAATATCTGCAATGGTTTGATAAGACCCGGTCACCTGACCATCTCTTGAGGGATGGCGTTTACAGGGGGGTTGAGAGGTATAAATTACCCTTGGAATTAGAAAGCAGTGCGTCGACTTGGAACGTATTTATTCTCGAGAGAATAAACATGGTGACCTGTACTAACTCCAAGGCTTTTGTAGTTACCAAGCAACCGGCGGAAGTTACATTACTAACAGGTGAAGGGGACCTGTTAAAGGAAGCAAATCTAGACTCACTAATAAAGCAGTCATGAGAACGACTATGACCGTAATTTTTGCCTAATGTAGTCCTGAAGGGACTAAGGTAAGCACTCCCAAGTGCTGTGTGTGTCTCGGGGGGGGTTGAAGCAAGCTTCACTGATAGACAATCTGGTTGAGTCAGAGAGCCCTAGCACGGCAGTGGTAAGGAAAGCTGCTGGGTTGCCAAAGCAGAGGAAACCAATGCGATGACAACTCAACGTCAACTGGCGTTCTGGGGGCTTGTCCGACCCTAAATACAGAATGGTGCTTTCCTTCGGTATCCTTCAGGTCGTTCGGGCATCTTTAGCTGGCCAGCTCCTCCCTGGGTGAGTGACGTCATCCCTTGCTGCTTTATCTCGGCGAGGATTGGAAGCGGGGTAGCTCTGTGTTACGGGTGGTATTGTGGTGCTCGCTTAGGAGGCTGTCCAGCATCGTTCAGGTGGCGAGGTAGGCGCGCATCATAGACATGCGTACTTACTGTTACTGACAACGGCGTGTAGTACTCACCTTCGGGACATAGCAGTCCGGGTTCAATCTCCCTTGTGGGTGTCGTGGCTTCCCACGGGCTGAGTTGAAGTTGTAGAAGCATACATGTATATTGCCAGCTACGTGTCATGCATGAACCAATACACTTTTTTCTCTCTGTTTTTATTTATATTAATTATAAAATAAATAAAAGGACAGGAATTCAAGTACTCAGTGTAGTATATGTTGACAGGTGCACACACACACACACACACAAAGGAGGACGACACATTTTCCATGCAGTTGCACGATCACTGCGTTTCGCTGGCTAAGTCCGCTTCATCAGGCGGCGAGTTGTAAGACACTGCAGTATGGTGGAAGGGCGCCGTTAGTAGTAAACCTAGTGGCCGGGTGGCAAACTAGGGTGGGGTGGGAAAATTGTAAATTTTCCGGTATAGCTGATTAGTGTGGTTAGTAGCTGTGATTATCTTATGTTGAGGCCTGGCAGCTGCCTGGATTTTATTATCAATTGGTGAGCTAATTCCCAGAGTCTGAGTTCTGAGCTATTGCTTGGAGGTGGTAGGGCTCTCACAACTCTGGTACTGTAGCAAGAATCAAAATTTGTGTGATGCTGCATCTGGTTTGTCCTGTAGGTTATTGATGTGACCAGCTATGGCTTAACTTTTGTTTTTAACATTTACAGCCAGAAAATAATTTTGAGTCAGGCAAAAACTCAAGTTATACTCTAGTACTATATTGTAAATAAAATATTTTAGTGCATTTTTTATCATGTACAGTTAACTCTTGTTTCTAAGACCCCTGAACCCCTGATACAGTGACCGTCTCAAAATAACAACCCTTTTTTTAGGGAACCACGAAACAAATTTAATTGAAAAAGTTCTTTCAATAAAAACCCCCTTTAAAATAACAACCCTTTTCCTGGGAACCATGAGAGGTCTTAGAATTGACAGTTTACTGTACATATTTATGGAAAGACTTCTTATGTTACATGCACAACTCATTTTAGTCTGTCCAGAAATTAGGATATTTGTAAGTTGAAAAAAAAGTAATTAATTACAGTTGAGTCTCAAAAAATTTTCAGATTTTAATCTGTAGAAAAGTGGAATTGATTCATTACAAGTATCGTACATTCATTTACTTCAGTTTTAGGATTTTGAAGGTAGTCACATTCAGTTAGAAATTTTTATATATACTTTTGAAATCTTTACACATGTTCAACTACTATTTGCAACTATTCAAGGAAAATACAAAAACCTTCATGAGAATTTGGAATGCAAGTGACAAATTCAACCCAAAGTAAGTATTTTAGGATCTCAGTTTTCTGGTTCTGCTGTAGTTACCTGTAAATATATTAATTAGATATTATTGTTTTTTGAATCATTTATTTTTCGCTTGATTTTAAATTATTGTGTGGATTTTTATCATGCAGGCAAGTTTGCATCACTGTGTTCTTGTTTCTGCGGTAATTGTGTGTGCACGCGTGTGTGCATGCATGCGTGTGCATGACTCTGTGTGTGAGAGACATTGCAGGTGTCATTCTGGTTAATTACATTGACTATCCGAAATCATAACAAGTAACCAGTTGTAATGTTTTTTATTCTTATATTATACTATTTTGTAATAGTTATATTTTTCCATTCTTCAGCTGTGACTTTTGATGTTGTTAGACATTGTCTGTTAATTGAATTTAGTTGGGTATGGACAATAGCCAAAAATTATTTTTAACCCATTTTTTTTTTACTTCTTTTAAAAGCATTATGTTTTAATTTTTAACAGTAAAAAAAGCAGATATAATGAGTTAATACTGTAATATAAACACTTTAAGTACGAAAAAAAAGTCATTAGGTTTTAGTTTGAAGTAAGGGTGAAAACTTGGGTGTTTTGCAGCATGCTCCATGACAGTGGCCGCTTTGTGTTGGGGCTTCATTGGGACGATAGTGAGCCAAAGTTGCTGGTGTGTGAGGCAAAACTCTTGCCGCACTCAAAGAACTATAGGAAGGCATCAACAACAACTGCCACCATGTCAGCTAGTTCTTTTGCCAATAGCAGTAACAAAATACAAGAGCAGGTGAGTTAGGATCACATAAGATTACAGTGTTTGATAATTAGTCTTATAAAAATATGCTGTTTTTCCTCCAGCAATGATTCATTCAAAACTTTGACTAGTTTGTTCCAACTTAGTTTTTGAAACTACACCTCACAAATAATAGGGACTTATTTTTCCAATAAAAGTGATACAGTAAATTAATATGGCAACAAAACAGACCTCTTTCCATTTGTTATTGGAACTGCCATATTCAAAGTAAATTGTATTTTATTAGCACAACTGTTTTTCTTTGAGTGATAAAATCAGTTTCAGTAAGACAAATCTCGCTTGGTGGCCAAATTATATTTTCAGAAAATTCCCAGACATTAATCTGTAAACTGAGCACTTTTGAAAACCCTGCTTAAGATCTACTTGTATATACATTATGCATTCTTCCACCATATGTAAAATTAACATTATTGTGAACCTAAAAACTTTTTTCAGATGTTTCTCCAATGAAATTATCAGAAAAGTAAATATTTTTCAAATTTGCTAATTGTTACATTGATGCACATTGAAACATACAGCAAAAGAAATCACTTCTCTATTCACAAATTTTTATCTAACACTTTTAATTCAACGTTAAGAGATGGAATCACTTTCCATCCATCATTACCAACTGTACTGGGAACATGCCAGACATTGTACTCGTTAAAATATACATATGCAGGGAGGGAGATGATATTTTTATTATTTTCAAGGCTTGATTTCAAAAGTGCTCAGTTAAAACCGTGAACCACCTGTAACTACATTACCTCCACGAAGACAAACTTCAACAGCAGTTATCAATTGGTAAATTTAGTAAGGCCCCCTAAAGGTTCTAAATGTTTTATATTGTCGCCTCGTCACTCACCCTTAGTGAGAATGTCAGTTGGAGGGTAAGGCTGAGGTACTTCCCCCCC
>NQII01001738.1:199415-216007 GCA_002778355.1 Clitarchus hookeri
CCCCCCCTGTTCCCCTCTTTCTGGGAAACAAAGAAGGCTTGGAGGAATGTGTGGATCAAATAGCAGTGTTGCTTACTGGAGAGGGCTGAGCGATAAATGGAGAGAAGGGAGAGGAATGATGATGTAAGAGCGAGACATGAGAACAAACTTTGCCCCCTACACTTCCTTCTAAACATCACCAGTTTATGACTACCATTCCTTTTTTTTTTTTCTTTTATAGTGCTCACCCCACAAAGTTTTTCCTTTCTTTGGGAAAAAAGGGCAAGCTATAAGTGAGTAAAGTTATTTTTGTATCGACAGAGTTTTGCCATTGCTGTGTAGAAACAAGAACCGAGTAGTTGTTCTAAAACTGGTTCTGAGTCAAACCTCAAGAACCGGTATAAATTGAAACCAAAGAACCGAACCGACCCATCCCTAACTACAACATTATTGTTTGAGTTATTTTGTGTTTTGTTAGAGAAATGTTAAACCAACATCTACAATTGTGAATGGATCACTGTAAAATTAAGCTGTGCATTCTGTTTGGTTAGCATGGAAATCTCATCATGTAATCAATGAAGATATTTTATTATGTATTAGAAGTGTTAATAGTGTTCACAATAATTTTTAACATCAAAATTTTTGTCACTTGATGAAGCAGTTTACAATTTATGGCTTACTTGTGACAGCTACACCTTTTGTGTGTAAGGCAGCACTAAATACCATCTATTACCAAACTGATTATTATATTTTATGCCAGTGTGGTCCAACCTTTAGTTACCAGAGGGCCAGTCAAACTTTAGGATAGGAATGTGAGGGCCAGAGAAATTCCAGAAAGAAAACGAATAACATATTTTATTCAAAAACTTTGATTAAAATTTATATTAAAAGAAGTTTAATATACTAGTTTAATATACCACTTCATTTTACAGTTGAGAAATCAATGTGGTGATTGGCAATGCTTTCCTGATACAAGTTTATGAATGTCCACTGCAAGTTCAGTAAGGCAAAGTTTCAGGATCGATTGCAGTGAAGCACTTTCAATTCAATTTCTTGTTTTTTATTTAATTTGTTTGAGAGCGGAAAAAGCACTTTCGCACACATATGTACTGCCAAACAGCGCTAACATTTGCAGAGAAAATTTAAGCAGTTTAGGAAAACGTTCTTTAGAAATCAGTTTCCAGAAATTTTCAGGGACATGACACTTTTTGTCTGGTAGAATGGGTCTGCCTGAAGATCACAAATTTCCATTTGAAGGTCGCAGGGCACCTCACTCACTTCAATATCCATGGGGTTGTTGAACAGTGCAAGTTTTGGATTTAGAGAGTCAAAATCCGGGAATCTGTCCTGGAATTCTTTCTTAATATTTATTATTATTTCATGAAACATACTAAAATTTGTGTCACTTTTTTCTTCTTTCAACTGCTGACAAGATTGGAAGTGTGCCGTATTATTTGCCTTCAGTGCAATTTGCATTACATCAAGTTTTTTGCGGAAGCCCTCAATATGTCCATAAAGCTGGGAGATATTTTGTTTTCTGCCTTGTAGTTTCAGGTTTAAAGCATTTAGATGGGATGTTAAATCTGTCAGAAAAGCAAGATTATGTAAAAACTGGATTTCTTCCAGTTTTTCTTGATACTCATGCCCAATGTTTTTATTTCTGAGAAAAGCAAGAATTTCATTCCTCAACCCAAAAAACTGTTTGCTGGCATTTTCCAGCACTTATCTAGCGCACTTCACAGTACAATGAAATGTCACCATACTCAGCTTCCAAATTGTCCAGGAATGCAATAAATGCTCTGTGTCTATGGGCTTTATTGCCTCCCCTTATTAAATTTACAGTATTTACAACAATTTTCATTGCCTCACTGAGCCTTATATTTTTTCCACAGAGAGCCTCCTGGTGGATAATGCAGTGGAAAAACAAACAATTCATGCCCTTTTCTTTACACAGTCCTACTAACCCAGTTTTATGATTTATCTCCATCTGTTTCAATGCCAGAGCACTTCACAAAACCTCCATATTTAGAAACATCATCATCCAGTGCATTGCATATGTCAATACCTTTTTTGCTGGTTTCTAATGATTTCAATTTCAACAGTTCTTAATGAATTTCAAATTCTTTGTTTATTGTTCTGACAAAGATAAGGAGCTGGCTGATGTCAGCTATATCTGTGCTCGCATCTAGAGCTAGAGATTAAAATTCACATTTTTCCAAAATGCCCTTGCGAGAACCTGAAACTTCACCACCCATATCATTAATAGTTCTACTTACTGTCCGATGAGACAAGGAAACTGTTTCAAAAATTTTAGCCATCTTATTATCTCCAAATGAAGATGCCATTTTTACAGCACATCTCTTAATGAGCTCACCATCCCTAAAAGACTTTTTACTTTTAGCTAGCTTTAAACATAGCTCATAAGATGCCTTTAAACCAGCCGTGTTTGATAGNAGCTCATAAGATGCCTTTAAACCAGCAGTGTTTGATAGTTGCTGAAAGATATTCTTCTGTCTAGTTAGTTTCAGCTTCAAATCATTAAACACACAACTGCTGGCACTTCCCTGGTATTGATCGTATTTTTATTTATGCAAGCTGGTATAGTGTCTACTCACGTTATACTCCTTCGCAACACCTAAGACTTGAGAACAGATAACACACTGTGGTTTTCCATTATGTTCAACAACAAAGTAATTTTCCTGCCACTTAGACTGAAACTGTTGTTTCTCATCTTCAATACGCCGTTTCTTAAGTTGCGCCATTTTAGGTACCTCTCTCGTAGCAACGATGACAACAATCTGTCATCGTATTATATCTCTCGAACAACCTCTCTCGTCAAAAACAACCACTTTGAACTGCCCTGCACTCAGTTTTATAGGGAAACCGAAACCTTCCAGAAAATCCTCCGCAGCACACGAACGATCGTGAACCTATCGGCAGCCAATCACTGGCGACCACCCATCGCCTGGAGGCGGGGCCACTTCTCGCGCCGGACGTATTTGTGAAAAAACAATTCTGATTACTGGCGGACTTTTCGGGAACTGAAGACTGTTACAGGGGAAATAAAGATTGTAAGGTGCTGCTGGCGTAAACTTAAAAAAAAAACCTAAAGTAGTATTACTTAAAAACTTAAAGCAGTAAGAAGTGTAAGCAATTTTTTTCCAAATGTGAAATTAAAATATTTTTTCCAATAAGTAAGGCAAGGGCCAACAAAAATGAATAATTGGGCCGCATGCAGCCCGCGGGTTGGACCACACTGTTTTATGCCTTTCCTTTGTAGCTAAGCCAGTCTTATATTTAAGTGGAGCCATTTGGACATCATACAAAAGTGGGTAATAAAAGGATGGGGAATTTATTTTTAAAGCAGGTTTGAGAAAAATGTTTAAGTTGCCATTCACACTTTATCATGTATTTTATTATTGGACATTTGCTTCAAGTGACTCGGTTTTCTTCCCAATTCAGGCAAAGTGAGAAATTGAAGAAAAGAAATTAGTTGCATACTGGAGGAAATTTGTAGAAGGATAATGATGCAGGAAAAGTTGTTGGAGGGTCCCCCCTCCTCGCAATGAGTTGTGTTTTTTTTGTAATTTCATGGTTCCTTTAAATATGTTATAATTTTCTTATTTTTGCTAGGTTTCATGTCATTCAAACTGTGGAAGATACAAATCAAATATTTTTTTTTTCCCTTAAAAAGGGTTTTGCATTTTGTTTTAAATTTCCTTTGAGCCTTTATCTGTAGAATTGGTTTCTTTACTTACAGGCATTAAATGGTGGTTTGGTGAGACGAGTGACCATGCGTGACTTTGAAGGCATTGGGACATGTGACAAAGTCACTCGCGATGCAGTGCTCAATTTTAGCTATTATCTCACCATTGGTAACATGGATGAAGCGTTTCGGGCCATTAAGACTATTCGCAGGTAATTCTACCTGTAATTAATATTAATATAATGACTGTATCAATTTTGTTATTTGATTAAATTATCTGATTTTTATGCTTATTCGTTTAACTAATGGCAGTACATATATGCAGGAGCACTGTGTAGTGTTTTTGAAATAATACTCCATATGGGTGGTTTTGTGTCAAAGCCATATGTAAAATTATAGTTTTACAGTATATTGATATGATGTATTCATTGCATAACTTCTGGTACTGGTGTAGTCAAATACTTATGGGGACTTCTAAATGCTCTGAAAGGACACTCGCTGATAACGTGGTGAGTAGTTAGATTTTCTGTTCCATACTCATATCTGGTGGATTTTTGCATTCACCATTTGTGAAGTGAGAAGTTGTGTAATCACGAGCAGTTCTTATACTTTTGAGCAAGCCTGTAACGACGCAATATATTAATTATCAGGATACTTGATTAAATTTCTTTTGTTTTGCGAGGCTTCATAATGTTTTATCTGGATTCGAAGTTCTTGCCGTGGTAGTTCGTTTACCGTGGTAGTTATGCTTATCTCCTATACGTTTGCTTTTCTAAATCTTAGTTTTGGTTATGCATCGACATTAGTAGATAGAGAAGCTATCCGACTGCAGTCGACAGTTTTTATTCTAGAAGGTTTGATTAGCTTTTACTGACGACCCAGTTCGGATGGCTACGCAGTTCGGCTGGCATGGGAAAGGGATGCCGGCCCACGCCATGCCCTTATTTGGTTACGTTTTGATACTCTCGCAAGAGGAGGAGGGATAGGCACGCTGCAACAAAACTCAGTGTGCATATCGCCAGCTAGCAGTATACAGGAGCAGTAGACAACCAGCATTCGCCGAGGCCGCGTCGTGCATGGCAAATAACCCGCACACCGGCAAACTTTATCCTGCTCATTTATTTCTCCGCCGGTGTCGGAGGTCACTGCCTCTGTATTTTCTTCTTGCAATGCAAGTTTTCAAGACGTAGATAATCAATAAACTACTGTGGGGATGCTCTCTGCTTGTTTGTCTGTGAAGCTGTTCGTGGCTCTGCGTACCGGACAATTGTATGAGAACTGTTTTATTTAAATGATAAATAAAAGTATAAAGTAATAAACAGAAACTTGACTTAATTTTTATATTTGTTTGGCGCCTTTAAAGTTTCAGATTTCTACAGATTGAGCTAACTGAACTGTAACTTCCAACGTCGACCCAGATGCTGCAATGTTACAAGCCCTATAATATGTTGCAAATAAAATAAAGCTTTTCTACACAATAATTGGTACAAAATAGACTTCCTTATTGCCAGACAATCGTTTTTTTATATAGTCTGGCATTCCAATACATACAAATTGGTTCTGTTCCAAACCAGCCATAATGAGACTTCAAATCTTCCTTGACTAATCCACAAATTACGTTGAGAGTTTAAGTAAAATTAAGAGCATCTCGTTATGTGATGACTGAACAAGTATTGTACTTGTTTGTGTTTTCAAATGCCAGTTTATTAATTATTAATCCAAAGGTTATGTTTGGAGTTTTATTTTGACTTAAAAATAAAATNTAATGACTTAAAAACAAATTATTGTGTCACAAATTGAGGAGATGGTTTGTGAAGACATCATCATGCAGTGAACAACAGCATGATCACACAGCTGGTGCTGTGTTTTGTTCCAGTGAAGCGGTGTGGGAGAGTTTAGCCAAGATGTGTGTGAAGACCAAGCGACTGGATGTAGCAATGGTGTGTTTGGGACATATGCGCCATGCCCGCGGTGCAATGGCCATCAGGCGGGCTGTGGCACGTGAACCAGAGCTAGAGGCAAGGGTCGCAATGCTGGCTGCTCAACTTGGTCTTGTGGTGAGACATTGAACTTGATATATATATCATTTTTCTTAGTAATAACCATTTCTGCCTTACAAGTTTGTGAATTCAGATGTTGATAGCACTACTCAAAATGGGACGGGCACCTTTATTACCCACCTAGCATATGTAATTTGACACCTGTACTAAGAGTGTGCAGTTCACACCATGTACAGTATTCTCCATGCCATTTTCTTAACATTGCGTTGTACACTAGCATAAATAGGAGAAAATTGCAGTATTCACCTCTGTGGTGCCTGCAAAATTGTAGTACTCACCTACATGCTGGAGTTGATCATCCAGCAATGTAGAATGTGTGTTCTCCAGAATCTATGTTAACCTGTCATTACCTTTTCAAGCCTAACCACCGCACCAGTGATCAGAGATGGTGGAAAATAGTTTTAACTGTATAGATGTTATAAAATTTTACAAGCCTGTTTTCTAGCTACAAGTTTCTGTAACCTTAAGAACCTGCAGATTTATATTTAAAAGGAATTTTTATAATCATTTAACAGTTTATTATACTTAATTTCAGTAAATTTGGACCCTGTTTTATTAGGTATTTAAATGAGCACATTTCAAATTGCTTTATAAAATGTGTTTTTTAAATGAGTGATTTTATATCTATGGAAAATCAACCAAAAAATAAATGTAACTAGTATGCATATCTACCTAGCCACATATCTACTGTATATATTATCCACCTTTTTGTCACCAGTGTTTTTGTTACCAGTGTCCAGAGGTTAATGTTTCAGTGTACTGAAATGCAGCACTCACATAGCCATCTCCTAAGATCTTTGGGTAATGTGCTGTGCCTAACAGAACTAGCTTGAGGAGACGTTAGGTTCCAGTTACAGCTGAATTTATATTTATCTATTATACTTGGTATACTCTCTTTAACTACTAGCATGCTCGAGCACCAGCAGCATGTGTGTATTCTGTTCACTTCTTTTATTAGTAGTAGTCATTATCCTGCCAAAAAGCGGGAATGCTGTTTTTGGTGATTTTGAGCTGCTTGAAAGGAAGAACTTTTTGTCTACTGCATCATTTCATTACAGAACATTTCCAATGACTTAAGCGAACATGTCTTCCTTTGGCAATATAATTGAATTCCTTTAATAGATCACTAGCATGTACACACACAGGCACAGTGATCCAACTCATAAAATTTCCACCCTTCTGTTTTTTTTTATCTTTGCCCAAATCATTTCAGTAGTTCAGTCAAATCTTGATTCTGTAACCTTTGACAGTTCCCAAAAAAAGGGTTGTTATTTTGAAGTTGTTGTTATTTGAATTTGGACAAGTTTTGACCCACTACCCTACCTCTATATGCAAACATTATGGTAAAATTGTACTCAAAACATTTTTGAATTGCTCTCACAGCAAGCGGCCTACGGTACTCAGTAATTACTTATTAAAATTAATTCAGTTTTAAAGAGGAACTAACCAGTTTTGACCACTAAAAATTCCAAAAATTATGTTCGGTGTGTTTTTTCTCGTGAAGTCCATATTTATTCATATGTGGCATAAAATCACCATTATTTTTAATGTAATATTAATTAAATTCAATAGGCAGACATCTTTGAATAAAATAATTCCCTAGAAGTGTCTACTAGACTTCTTCCTGTCACCAAAAGTGATTATAAACATTAAGCAATGTGTTAGTTTTACTGAGCGTGAAGAACGTTTTCAGTGGCTTATTGCAGGAAAATCAGAGGATGTGTCATGAAAATATTAATTTATTTCAGTTGTCATAAATCTTCAGAATAAACTGATATTATGGAGGGACTCCCCTTTGTTGCATAATACTGCATAAGTGCCGTGTCTGAGCGCGGCATGGTAAGCACAAGTGGAATGTTAATGTGAAAATCAGAGGATGTGGTTTTGAATTATTAATTGTTGAAGAGCGTAAAGAAACAAATATTAATCTTATTTATTCACCGTCTCAAAATTTACATGTTTTTAAATTAAATTAATTATTAAATACTTTAAAAGTCTGACATTTGTCAAAAAAGTTATCCATCGCTATGGTAAAAACAATCTGCCTTCGAATTATAAGGTTAGGCCATTGTGAGGCGTGATAATTCTGTACGACCGGTATGACCTTGTTTCCAATTTTTATATGCTGTAGTAGGCGAAGAGGGGTTTAGTTGCCTAGCAACAAGCATAGATGTGGTCACCCTCTTCCTCGTGTGGCTGATGAAGTGGGAGTGAAGGGAACCCATGGAGGGATCATCGTTATGTCTCCTATGCTCTCGGAAGTTTATNATGGTTTTGAATTATTAATTGTTGAAGAGCGTAAAGAAACAAATATTAATCTTATTTATTCACCGTCTCAAAATTCACATGTTTTTAAATTAAATTAATTATTAAATACTTTAAAAGTCTGACATTTGTCAAAAAAGTTATCCATCGCTATGGTAAAAACAATCTGGCTTCGAATTATAAGGTTAGGCCATTGTGAGGCGTGATAATTCTGTATGACTGGTATGACCTTGTTTCCAATTTTTATATACTGTAGTAGGCAAAGAGGGGTTTAATTGCATAGCAACAAGCATAGATGTGGTCACCCTCTTCCTCATGTGGCTGATGAAGTGGGAGTGAAGGGAACCCATGGAGGGATCATCGTTATGTCTCCTATGCTCTCGGAAGTTTATNTGTGGCTGATGAAGTGGGAGTGAAGGGAACCCATGGAGGGATCATCGTTATGTCTCCTATGCTCTCGGAAGTTTATGCACATTGCATTATATAAACAGTTGCTGTAGGGTATCATGGTTGTAGGGTTTCACCTCTTTTTACCAGGTTTTTTTATATTGTGATGTATGAATGAAGAGGCACAACAATAAAACACATACTTGATTGGGATGACAACAGCAGTTGGATGTGGAGGACATTTGGCGGCCCTGGAGAAAAGGGTAGACAATCAAGTGTGGGTTTTGATGGTGCTTATTTTTATATCTGACCCACTTAGTAATACATTGCTTACAAAGAGAATTGCTACATGTAGTAACCAAAATAAATGCAATAAAATTTTTCTGGGCCCAATTTATTTCAAATTTTCTATGTTTTTAACCAAATTTTATCATAGTTTCCCAAAAAAGGGTTGTTATTTCAAGTGTGTGTCTATCCTGTGGTTGTAGAATCAAGAGTTGACTACTGAACTAGATTTAAATTCAAACTTAAAAAGGCTTACACAGTTTTAATTATATTGTTACTATCAAGTCTCTACCTGTTTCGTATGTATATCATTTAGTTAAAAGGTGTACTAAATATTTCAAAATATGCAACAGAAGTGGGCATTTGACATATTTTTGTTTTGATGATTTAGAAATACAGTATGTTAAAAGAATGGAATGAAAGTGTGGAGCTATAGGGACTATCATTGGGAAGTGTGGTGCTGTGTACAGGAAGAGGCAGAACGGTTGCTGGAGGGGTGTGGACGATTTGACCTACTGAACAGCCTGTACCAAGCAGCCGGGGAGTGGGACAAGGCGCTGCGCATAGCGGAGGATAGAGATCGCATACACCTGCGCACCACCTGCCACAGCTACGCCTGCCACCTCGAGGATAAAGGGGACCTCACTACTGCCACAAGCATGTTTGAGCGGGCAGACACCCACCGTGCCCAGGTGCCACGCATGCTCACTGACCACCCTGACCAGCTACGCAGCTACATCTCCAAGAGCAAAGACCCGTGAGTGTTCCTGTGGCATAACTTGTCATCACAATTTGAACGCTGTCAAAGGTGCTCAAGCTGCAGTATTTCAGTTCCATGGTATTGTAGAACAGTTTCTGGAAATATTACATATTGTCATAAAATTATTTGAAGTATTGTGTCTGCTGTGTAAGAGTTGGTTAATTAAAATGAAATGTGTTATTTAATGTTTGTTTCGAACAGAGAGCTGAAGTTGTTAAGTCAACGTAATGGGTTGTCGCCTCGTCACTTACCCTTAGTGGGATTTGCTGTTGTAGAGTCCTTCCCCCTCCTACCCTTGACGACGGTGGAGCCGTGGTCGTTGCTTGAGAGGAGTTTTTCCTGGTGCCTGAGTTGTTGGCTTTGGCCACGTCAATAATTGTGCGTTGAGCTTTGGGTGGCGTGCAGGCGAGCGATGGATGAGTGGGTGTCCTGGTTGGAATGTAAGCTGGTGTGATGTTAAGGGCCCTGACTACCCCGATAACGTTAGCTGGCCGGACGAAGGTAGGGGTCTTCTTCGGCGGTGTACGTGACGGCGGAAATACTGCATGTTGTACGTGCCAGAGGAGGTTAGAAGTGGAGCTTACTGAGTTGGTGGTTGACCCTCTTTGACGTGTAGCGTGTAGCCTCAT
This sequence comes from Clitarchus hookeri, assembly GCA_002778355.1. Classification (NCBI taxonomy): domain Eukaryota; kingdom Metazoa; phylum Arthropoda; class Insecta; order Phasmatodea; family Phasmatidae; genus Clitarchus; species Clitarchus hookeri. Next base: position 209,487 of record NQII01001738.1, read on the forward strand.
ATTTCTTCCAGAAGTATATCTGGTTGTCAACTGGGCCACTTTCCCTTCATACCCCAGCCAGAGTTAACCCTAGATTGACAGATTTGCCCCGTNTATCTGGTTGTCAACTGGGCCACTTTCCCTTCATACCCCAGCCAGAGTTAACCCTAGATTGACAGATTTGCCCCGTCCAGACCTATAATGAGGCATAAGGTGGTGGGGGTAACCAATTAGGTAGATAATGGATGGCCATTAAGGGATAGAGACAGCCTGAAGCAATGAGGGATGCGGAGGTCAGGTGAGGTGGGAGGCCTGCACTATTGATCTTCAACCCAGAGACTTGGTGCATGGAATGTTGCTATCTGACCTAAGTTCCAAGCTGGAAGTACAGCAGACTGCAAAGGGCGTCGCTCCCTGGCGCGCGGAACGTTGCGATCTGACCCAGGTGTCACGAAGAGCAGGACTCCTGTTGGGAGTTGGACTATTGTTTCCAAGCAAGAAACCTGGCGCGCGGAACGTTGCTGTCTGACCCAGGCACTTACTGGAAGGTCGGTAGTCCAAAAAACCACTGCTCAAATGAGACCCAGGAAGGCAAGCTTCCGAAGCAGCACTTCGAGACAGCTATCAATAGGAGAGAGAAGGAGCAAGGCATCGGCTCGTGGTTAACCCTAGAAGAGTCTTACTAGGACAGGTGACGAACTGGAAAGAGAAAGGACAAGGTGTAGGAATACAGAGTGCTGGTGAGACAATGCAACCAAGTCCGATTTATGCCTGTTTTATTGATTGCTCAATTTAAACACACATAAACCAGCCTGTTCCATGACTGAGGCCTGAAGAGCCAGTCCTAAGTTGCCAACTGGTATAATTACCTATGTCTCTGAAAACGTGACAGCGCGGGTTGCGAGGGCAGCCCCAAGACTGCGGTTCTCGCACTTGTGATAGCTGAGAGTAAGCTACAAGGTAGCTAGAAGCACGGGGGCTTCGGAATACTGACGGGCAGTGCAGCAGTGTCGTGCAGAGCAGAGCTCTCGACTGAACAGTGTAAGACTGATGCGACCTGAAAAAGTTGGTAGGGGCAGCGTGACGTTCTGCGAAGGCGAGACGTGAAGTGTCTTGGCTCTCTGGCAGAGTAACACTGGGCAAGTGGACTGGCACGAGACAGACGTCGCTGTGCTCTCGGACAGAGTAACACTGGGCAAGTGGATTGGCGCGAGATAGCATCAAACTGAGGACTGCGGGTCCTATTTATACTCGGCACACAGAGCCAGCACGGGGGTTGCAAGGTGGGAGAGACAGACGTGAAGGAGAGGAGAGAGTAACTGAGAGTGGCGGAGAATTCACTTTACGTGCCAGGTGCTGAAGGAGTAAGCGGTGACGTGATGCGAAGCTAGTTGCAGGCAGCAATGGCCAGGCAAATCACCCGGTCTTGAAAGGCGCCCTGTGGCCTGTACGGCGTTACTGCACTTTTTAGGAGGAGACCGCAGCTGTGGTAAGGCAGCAAGTGGTGGTACACTCCAGTCTGTTGAGTGTAACACCTCACCTATATGGGGTGTGACGGGCGCTGATTCCTGATCCTTTCCCTCTCTAAGGCCGGGAAAGTTGGCACTATTGTTGGGGACACTTGGTGGGGTGTAAGGCGGCTGCGGGTCTGTGTTGCCCCAGAGGGGTCGATCACCTGCCAGGATGCCTGAGGAGGAGCTGCTCTCTTTATGGTGTGCCTGGTATTGGCATAGACAGTAGTGAAAGGGGCAGGTTTTGGAATGGACAGATGGAATTGAAGTTGTCTGGCCACATATAGTAGAGCGGTTCGGTGTGAAATAGGTTGTCTTGGCTGAAGCAGTGTAGGGGGAAAATAAAATGTGGCTCCAGGAACTGACACACACTTTGGCAAGTACCCAGCAGTTATTCCAGGTCCAAACTGATGACTGCAGTCCGTGGTCCTCCCAATGAAAGAGACCCTCTCTTGCAGTTTCCTCCCTGAACCTAACATATGCTTGGGAATTCTCAGGGCCTGTCTCCTCTTGTCAATCAGCTTTACTCTGAGCTATCTTCTCCCCCCCCCCCTCAGCCCAATGATGATGCATAGGTCTCTAGCTAGTAAGGTTTTAGTGGATGTCCAGTTAGGAAAGGCATGGCTGATACTCAACAAAGCAGGAAATAGCAATGCGATAAGCCTGAGCGGGCCTTCTGGAGAGTCAATCTCTTTCCAGAGCCAGTACCAAAATGAACTTGTAGCCTCCTTTTTTTTCTGGTAGAGCAGCCTGTACGCTACACCTTTATAGTCTCCTGAGAGTTTCACGGGCTCGTGTCCCTGTTAGAGCCTTCTCTACCCTCACATTGATGATCACCCAAGAGGTGCTGCGGCCTGTTTGTTCCACTAAGTGATCTGTTGACAGGAATGGACAGAGGCTTTCACACTTCATCCTCCATGGANTTCACGGGCTCGTGTCCCTGTTAGAGCCTTCTCTACCCTCACATTGATGATCACCCAAGAGGTGCTGCGGCCTGTTTGTTCCACTAAGTGATCTGTTGACAGGAATGGACAGAGGCTTTCACACTTCATCCTCCATGGAGGCTGACAAGGCAGCCTGTTTGCTGTAGGTCATCTCCAGCATTGGATCTGTGTGCTGAACCAATCACAAAAACCAGAAGGGCGGTGGGTGAATGTCTGTGCATTCCATCAATAGAGTACTGTAGTTTCGGAATTGGGTTATGTGGAGAAAGTGGGTCATAAGTTTGAAGCAGTGAGCTGAGAGAGAGAGCAGCGGTTCCTGGATTGAATGTGCTTGTTTATTGGTAATCCAATTGTACAGGACACACTCCAACCTATACCCAAGTAGATGCCTAAAGGGCAGACTCCAAGTTGCCAAGGAAATAGCGCGATTGGCGCAGGTTGATGAGAGATGAGAGTAACCCCTCAGTTGACTGTCACAGGCGAGCTAATGTATGAAGAACTGTAGTAAGATGTAGAGAAGACTGCATAACGCACTAAGAGATGGCTATGTTAGCTAGTGCAGCAGGAGCGCTGAGTTGTGACCAGTAGACCAGCTGGTGAACAAGTAACCTTTTCAGTTGCGGACAGCCCCTTATATACGGTCTGCCCAGGGGTGAGTGAGGGAGGAAAGGCATGACGTGAGAGAGAGCAAGCCACCCCTCTGCGCAACTAGGTTACGCGTTTGTGACCTCCCGGCGACGGGCTGCTGGAGGGGTGGAAAATATGATGCTGACGCGTGACGTCAGGTGGCTGATGGCGACGTCACGGTTGTGCAAGATTTTGACATGGTTGATTCAACTGGCTGACCTTATTAACGGCTGACCATATATAATACAGTACGCGTGACTGGGTGGCACACAGCCACAGTTTTACCTGTGCTGGAGATGGTCTGGGGTGGCTGCTGACCTAGCTGCTGCTGCTGCTGAAGGAGTTGACTGTAACAAGTGACCCGACCTGGGGTGGCGGTTGTGCTACGACTCACGGTGCTGCAGTGAGCTCGAAGAGGGCTGCTGGTCTGGCAACACTGGAACCAGGGATTCGCGATCCCTAGTGGTACGGGCTATTCCTGATGGAAGATGGTGATGATCGGGGGCTGAAATAAGGAGTGAGGGGCAACTAGGAGGTGAGGCTTCTCCAGCTGGCGGACGGCTTAAGCTCGTTCTCAGGGGGTTATGCTGCAGAGTGCAGTTGGGGCTGGGTTACAGCTCCCGTTGACTTTGGAGGCTGCAGCTGCCTTCCTTCGTGCCACTTCTTACCACATCTTTGGATGTACAGCATACAGGTAGGTACAAATATCTGCCTCACGAGAGGAGAGCAGGCGACAATGTTCCCTAGATAGGTGTAGAACCAAGCCAAGGCCGAGCCGACCAGAGTTGTACCCAATTATTCCAACCGGCGACAATTCAGTGTGGTGGTTGTAGCAGTGGATTTTTTTACCCTGGAAGTCAGACAACGATGTAGGATGTATGTCCAAAGGTGGGCAGTCCTCCAGAACCAGTCTATCACTCCTTCCAGCATCAGTTCAGCGCGGTGGATGGAGTGAATCGGCGCGACTAGCTGACTGACAGCCCGTGGGTTGTGTTGCTAGTGGTTGTGGCTCTGCCATACTACGCACCAGGTGCACAGTATTGGTGGCCATAGACTGGGTGTGTTTTACAACGTATGTGTGCCTGGTTAAGGGAGCCCGCAGTCCTATTCTAGGATCTGTAATTGGGTTGTCAAAGACGCTGTCTCCAGCTTTACCCTGATGGGCTAACATCTACAGCGGATAAAATCACAGTCACCCTAGAATTAGCACTCTGAGGTTTTTGAGAAAACTGGTTTATTTTATGAGGAATAGACATGGTGACCCGTACTGCCTCCTAACTAATCCGGAACTGAACGGAAGTAAACTACATAAACCAGGTGAAGTGGGCCTAGGTTTAACCTGAACAAGAATAGCTGCGGCTAGGTAGCTATAATAACAACTGTCCCTAACTATCTCAATGTCGTTGTCCAGAAGGGACTTCGAGGGCCATTACCAGAAGGGTAGACTGTTCAAGGGGTTTGAAGACTTCTTCGGGGGTTGCTGGTGCAGGTCTTGAAGAGCTTCTGATAGGTCGCGAAGATGTTGGGGTCAGCAGAGAGCCTCAGCACACGAGTTGCTGGAGCAAGCTGCTGGAGATGAACTCAGAAGTACACCTGGAGAACAACTGACGTTCCTCAGCGGTGCATGGCCATATATTGTACCTGCTCGCGGGTTCATCTGTGGTGCGGGCGGTGAGCTCCTCCTCCTGGACAGAACTTTGCTTTCTAGCGCAATCCCTCGGCCCACGGCCGAACTATGTGCCTCTGTAATGTTGGGTTGCCTTGGTTGCACAAGCGTAGGTGCTTAACTCGGCTGCTTGGCTAGCCTCAATCATACGTGAGGGGGTGGCGTGACGTCGGACATAAGGGCGAACGATCTTGGCTGATGTGTCCGTAGGTGCCCTCGCAACTAGGGGTGTACTTGTAGGCTCTTGTAACAAGTTGTTTCGGGGTTCAAACCTCACCTGGGTTAATACGTACAGATGAGGTGAAGTCGTGTCTATATCTATGTCAAATAAGTGTCACGCATCAATGCACAATGCACGTGCTAGATTTTAGCATCCTGCTGGTATATGGGTTGCTTGGATACAAGTGCAGCACATGCACAATGGCACAATGACTTTGCTTCGAGGGGGGTGGAACTGGGGCAGAGGCTATATAGAGTGATGACATTGCCTGTAGCGTATCAACTGGTGGTTAGCAGTGAATGAGTCAAGTGGCCAGAGATAAATTAGGGTGCAACAGGAAATTAGAAATGTGACAAAGGGGTTATCTTATTTTTAGACCATGTGGCGGTCTACATTTTAGTAATGTATCGGTGGGCCAGTTCCCAGCATCTCAGTTTTGCACTATTATTTAAAGATGGTAAAGTCCTCACCACATGGGTTGTAATGTTTTATTTTAATAAATGGGGTATTGAAAGTCAGCAGGGTGTTATGCCTTTCTGTTGTAGGCAGTTGACGAGATGGTGGGGCCAGCTGATGGAAAGCAATGGTAACATGGATGAGGCGGTGGAGTGCTACCAGCGGGCAGGAGACTTCTTCTCGCTGGTGCGCATCCTGTGCTTCCAGGAGGACTTGACACGTGCGTCTCAGGTGGCCAGCACCACAGGGGACCGGGCAGCCTGCTACCATTTGGCCAGGCGGTATGAGTCCTCAGGCCTAGTCAAGGAAGCCGTCCACTTCTTTACCAAGGCCCGTGCCTATGCTAACGCCATCCGGTTATGCAAGGTAAGTGTTGGAGTGTTTGTGTTTATCCAAACAAAATAGGTATAATTAAACAATAAGGAATATTGACTAAAATTGTTACAGCTAAGTATGTGTGTTGTGATATTTTTTTGGATTGTTTGTGAAGCTTTAAAAATTTAAATCCCAATTGAATATTTAAGGTACCAAATATTCACTTCAGTCACTTTACTAAGTTTCATTGCTAGCAGTTTTCTACTTTATTTAAATAAATTTTATTTGGTTGTGTGATCTGTACAGAAAAATTCTCTGTACACATTTATTATACAAGAAATACTTCCACATTAAAAGTAGCATAACTTTACCTGTAATAACATATTATATAAAGTTAAATACTCTAAGGTAAAATATAGCTTCCATTTATTGAGGTTATGCATGTTCGTGTTGGCGCACAGGTGCTAAGGAACCATTAGCATTATATTGATGCGTGATGGCTAGGAAGCTTGGCGCATCGCCTAGTCTACAAGGGAGGCTCTTTTATGCGTGTTCAGGTCAAGAATCCTGGGTGGCCTTATGGGCTGATTATTGTGAGTGGCCTTAGCTAGGAGGTAGTCGGTGTACACTGTCGGCCTGGTTGGGCAGCGGCAAGATATGTAGGGGCATCTAAGGCGGCATGGGTGGCAGTGGATGCTGTCTTACTACCTGTACACTGGCGCTGTAGTTGACCGCTGGCAGGCTGAGGCAGATGATTCTCCAAGCCCAGTCTGGGGGCAGCTGGCGGTAGCTGGTCTAGAGAC
>NQII01001738.1:216257-256887 GCA_002778355.1 Clitarchus hookeri
GTCCAGAGACTGCTGGGCTCCGGGTGCGGCGGCGGGTGCTGGCATCCGGTAGATGGTGCTGGCGAGGTTAGTCCCACAGGCAGTGTCCGATCCGCAGGCAGACGACGATGGGATGCAGTGTGCCGGCGATCTTCCGGGGTGGCTCGAACAAGTTACTAGCGGGGGGACTGAGGAGTGAGGCTCATGCAGTCAGTGGGCGGCTTGTGCCTGATCCCGAGCAGAGGAAAGGCTGAAGGCCGACAGGGATGGGTTACCTGGCAGTTGGTTGGTTGGCTGTAGAAGCAGTAGATGCCTTCTTATCAGCCCACATAGTCCCTCCTCGGTCATGTGAACAGCATTAGGTCAGGTACTAAGGGTCGTCGCAGCAAGCAAGGGGCAGGTGACAGTAATTTCCTAGCTAAGAGTACCCAGATACAATAACGCCACACCTCGTTAGGCCTAGTGTTCCAACCGGTGAATCACATGTGGTTTGGAGCAGGTTAGCTGAGTTGGGGTGGCTTTCAAGCTTCGTCGTAAGCTACCTGGTCACATCTTTTCAGGCCTGCACGCGGTAGATGGAGTGGGTTAGATGACTCGGGTATTCCAGTTGCTTCCTTGTGTAGTGTACCTTGTAGGGGGCTCTACCGTATGTGTGCGCCAAGTGCCTTTGTGCACTGGGCCCACAGTATGGGGGGCCGGCGAATTGTGTGGTGTTTTACAATGTACGAACTACCCAATTAAGGGAGTCTGCAGTCCTACCCTAGTATCAGCAATGGTTTGGCAAGACTCGGTCACCTGCCATTCCCTTGGGTGACTGCGTTTACAGGGGGTTGAGAGGTAAAAATCACCCTTGGAATTAAAACGCAGTGTGTCGACTTGAATATATTTATTCTTGGGAGAATCAACACGGTGACCCGTACTAACTCCTAGGTTTTCATAGTTACCAAGGAACCGGCAGTACATTACGAACAGGTGAAGAAGACCTNGTGACCCGTACTAACTCCTAGGTTTTCATAGTTACCAAGGAACCGGCAGTACATTACGAACAGGTGAAGAAGACCTGTTAAATCAAGAGCAAACCTAGAGCAACTAATAAAGTATTCGGAAAACGACTCAAACTATACTGTCGTCTAGTGTGGTCCTGAAGGGATGGATTGTAACACTCCAAAGTAGAGTGCGTGTCTCTGGGGTTGAAACAAGCTTCACTGGTAGTAGATCGGTTGCGGCAGAGGGCCCTAGCATGGCAGTGGTAGGGTGAGCTGCTGAGTTGCCAAGGCAGAGGAAGCCAATGCAATGACAACTCGACGTCAACTGGCGTTCTGGGTGCTCGTCTNAGCTGCTGAGTTGCCAAGGCAGAGGAAGCCAATGCAATGACAACTCGACGTCAACTGGCGTTCTGGGTGCTCGTCTGTCCCTTAATACAGACTGGTGTCTTCCTTCGGCTCCCTTTGGGTCGTTTGGGCATCTTTGGCCGGCTGGCTCCTCCCTGTGTGGGCGGCATCATCCTCTGCTGTGCATACTGATATTTTGGATTTTTTCAATCTAAAACCTGACAACTGATTTCCAGTACATATTTTATGTGTAAAATTCTTNAGCTGCTGAGTTGCCAAGGCAGAGGAAGCCAATGCAATGACAACTCGACGTCAACTGGCGTTCTGGGTGCTCGTCCGTCCCTTAATACAGACTGGTGTCTTCCTTCGGCTCCCTTTGGGTCGTTTGGGTATCTTTGGCCGGCTGGCTCCTCCCTGTGTGGGCGGCATCATCCTCTGCTGTGCTCTCTTGGCGAGGGTTGGAAGTGGGGTAGCTCTGTTGTGCGGGTGGTATCACGGTGCTTGCTTAGGAGAAGGCCGGATATTCAGGTGGCAAGGCAGGGACGCAAGACTTTCGTGCGTATTTTATTGCTGCTGGCAATGGTGGGTAGTATTCATCTCTAAGACATGGTAATCCAGGTTCATCCCCCGGTGAGGGTGTCGTGGCTTCCCATGGGCTGAAATGAAGTCGTAGATGTATACATAGTGTATTGCCAGCTACGCGTCATGCATCATTATGGATGCATGTTAGTGATGTCCCGTTGTGTAAAAACCTGATACCAGTTCTGATACTGATATTTTGGATTTTTTCAATCTAAAACCTGACAACTGATTTCCAGTACATATTTTATGTGTAAAATTCTTTATATTCAACTAATTATTTCACATTAATATTTTTAATTTAAATTTTATAAAATAATAAAATGCATACGTAGTACAGAATTTGATGAATGTTATTTTTACTAATTTTAATCATTATTGTAATTGTTTTCAATTGAAGTGACACCAATTCAAAAGAAAGTTAATGCAGACATTATTTATTAATGATTTATTCATATTTAGCTATAATCCCCTTCAAACTCAAACTATGTTTAAAATTATTGAATTTAATTGAGTAGGCAGAAATGTCCTCTATAAAAAGGTAACCCAGAAGCATGTGTGTGTATTTAACCTCCTGTTGCCAAAAATTTTGATAAACATCGAGCAGCACCAAGTTTTACTGATCATGAAGTCCTTTTTCAGTAGCTTCTTGTAGTAAATTAAGAGGATTAGTTATTGAAATATTAATTTATTTTAATAGATATGCATTTTCTGAATAAACTGGTGTCCTGAAGGAGCATATACAACACTCCTTTGTCACCTACTAACTCATAAACCCTGAACCCAAATGCTAACTCATGCCATATACAAGTGTAATTGTATGTGATAACGTGAGGATGTGGTTTTGAATTATTTATTACTGAATGAAGGTCATAAAGAAACAAATCTTACTGACTGTATTTATTCGCGTCTGTCTCAGGAATTACACATTTGCAAATTAAATATTATTATTCATTTCAAAAGGTAGGCTTCTGTTAAATAAAACAGTGGTTTTCTGTACAAACTTCAAGTGTTTGCTGCATCCATATTCCATTGCTATTGTATCAATAAACATTAAGCCTGGAGGGATAAGCTGTGTCTGTTCTCGAATGATGTTTGACTTGGCCAGGCGTGACTTCGTTTCCTTCCCTTCGATGTCTAGCTAGGTGGGATATGGTTGCTTAGCAACCAGCGCAGCATCCTCCACCTTACCTCTTGTGGCTGAGTGGGTGGGGGTGAATGTAGCCTGCAGAAGGGTGATCGCCGAGTCCCCTCCCCTCTTCTGCTGAACATTTGTTATGAAGATGCGTACTCTCAAACCTCTGCCACAGTTTTTTTACCAATTTTCGCAAAAAAATTTTGTTTAATTTTTTATAGAGTGGTGTATCATTTACAGAGAAAGACATTACAACACCTATATTTTATTGCTAGTGAACATATTTTTAAATAAACTTCAATCTTGACTTCTTGCATTTTTGCCAAGAATTATCTCTGCTTTTCCTCATATGAAATAAAATTTAGTGGTCTGTTCCTCAAAATACTTGTATGCTTGTACTCTAAAAATGTAATTTATTTGCTTGGGTCACGAGAAAACACATGTAGAACTAAAAATACTGCCAGTTTGCAAATAAAAATGTGTAAATGGCAGTTTCTAAGATGATTCGAACAGAATTTTATAAACTGATTCATTTGCAAGCATAGCCAACAAATAATAATGTTTTTGTAATTTTCCATTCTTTATCACATCAGCACTAGAGTAATGTAGCGCNCAAGCATAGCCAACAAATAATAATGTTTTTGTAATTTTCCATTCTTTATCACATCAGCACTAGAGTAATGTAGCGCATAAATATATAGGAACAATTCTGTGGGCAGCTATGCTGAACTTCAAGTGCCGAAAAGACTAGGAAATGCAATTATTTGTTTCGTCCATCATTGCCGGCTAACATTGACGATCTCAAAACGAGAATTACGAACTCCATCCGAACCGTAACACCGGACATGCTGACAAGAGCGTGGAACGAGTTTTATTATTGCGTAGATGTTGTTCGGGCTGCTCATGGTGGTCACATTGAACATTTATGAATGTAAACTTAACTGTTCCACGGTTCGTTTGATTGGTCATTCAAGGTTGTAGGTTGTTTGGTTTTGGTATTATAGACCTTCAAAGTTGGGGTATTCTTTTATACTTATCCTGTATATACACATGTGACATTAAAACAATTACTATAGTTCTAACAGCTGTTCACAGTTAAAACATATAAACTTTGTAAATCCAGTTCTTACTGTCACCATATGAAACCAAGATAACAGCTATTCCATAGACCACATGTCAGAGCCATTTTGTATGTATGCACACACCTTTGCATGTCTGAACTACATAAAAGCCTCCACGAAAATGTTGAAAAATTCATTAGAAACACAATTTTGTAATTTGTGCAAATACTAAAAAATGCAACCTATACAATATTTATTATATAATTTTGAGTTTCACACTGGGGAAAAGAATATTCCTAACACACTCATAATGTCCAGCTAGTATCAACACAAGCTGTGTTGTCAATCATACCAATGTAACTTCCAAGTTGTATGTAACTCGTCCCGCCTTTATGAGGATGTGGTTTTATTGCTGTAGCAGGCAGGCTTAAAAATATACTTTAGTAAGCTACAAATGCATTCAGCAAATTGAGGCACTCAAGTATTTATGTAAATACTAGCGAACTGGCCTGGCTTCGCCTGGGTACAATTGAGTTTTACAGTGATACACTAATAAATAAATTGGGAAAAGACAATTCATTTATTTGAAAAAATAATAATAAAATTATACTATGTTGGTCTAGATTTTTAACTGATTACGGCAACCCAAAAGGAAGGAAATGTTTTTTACCCGACAGCCAGTAAGTAGGGTATTGTTTTTGGAGTGTATCTGTGCAACTATAGCGTAGTCACCACATTTCCGCTTTCCAGTGTCAATGTATGAAAATCAAAACGTGAGTTTCATCAAGTTGTAACTTTTGAAATAAGTGTACCTAGGTACTCCTTGTTGCGCTTGGCTGAGGGATCTTAGATCACCAAAGTTAAGCAACGTTCCCAGCGGCACACATTTTGATGGGTGACCGTTTAGTGGCATAACATCTGAGCACTTCTGGGCTTCAGAGGGCACGGTTGTTATAGAGGTAAAAATAAATTTTGGTCACGTGCCCAGCCGTTGCAGAATTACGTTTTGTTGTTATTCCACAGGAACCGTACAATTTTCCGGGATAAAAGGTATCCTATGACGTATTCCAGGACCTAAAGTACCTACATACCAAATTTAATCAAAATGTGTTCAGCCATTATGGAGCTGAGTGGTAACAAACATACACACAGACTTTCACATTTATAATATTAGTATGATGCTACAGTGGAGGTCTCTTACATGTCTTTTGAAATAGTTACTAATTTGGTACTAATAGATAAATTGGATCTTTTAGAACAGTATGACCATCTAAAAATTGGGTTTAACTTTGACATTAAAATTAACCAATATTTATATGAACATGTGACTGAATAATTGGTTGTATGTGTTGAGTAACTGTATAACTAAAATGAGCTTTACCAGGTTGTTGAAGGGTTTCAGCTGAGGAAAGTATGTTCATTTATTGGATAAGTTATTTTACAATATACATTTATATCCAAATTGCAGTAAATAATGTACTTGAAATTTACTGGATTTCAAGTTTGGTGAAACTTTCAAATGTATATTATCTTGTATTAGAGACATTTAAGCATTATATTTGTTTTGAATAGAAGTTGTGTTGTCAGTTCGCAGTGTTAAATTTTTTGTTATACAACAGTGCACAATGTACTGTATGGGTTAAAATATTCAAATTCTACTAAAAGTTTAAAATATTTGGATTTGTTTCGAAACAAAAAATCCTTGCTTCCCACACCCCTATAAATTTGTGGAATGTGTGTGTGTGGCCTTACAAGTCAAAAGATTGTTAGTATTTTTGGTTCTACATTGAACATTTTGGTTTAGGACTTTGTGCATTTGAAAGGTTAGATTGTACCAGGAGTAAGCTGGGCACAATATTGTGCAATTTAAGTGTCTATACTGCCCGTGTTTAGTTTTGGGAAGAACCTAGTTTTGAAAAGACAGAAAAACAGATGTTAATGTTCACACAGTTTGACAATTCAGCAAGACAAAATATCAAACTTACTTAAAAACTACTGAAGACCAAGTAAAGTTGACTGGTGTTAGCCACTTGGAAAATCAACCTCAAAGCAGAAATGCATATATGACCTGGCTTCAGTGTGGTGGTCAGTGTTTACTGATTTGCAAGAACAGAACAGCTTAACTCATACCCATCCAGGTAGGTAAACTTGTGACTCCTGCCTTCCACCATTATCACTACTCGCCTCCCACCATGGTGAACCAGATTCAATTTTCATCTGAGTCACCCGTATTTTTACACGTGGAAAATGTGGTGTATGTTGCCATTGGCTGGCCAGTTTTTTCAGGTTACTCCCGTTCCCTCTGCCCTTGCATTCTGTTGCTGTTTCAACTTCACCTCGTCCACCCTCACAAGCACTCAAGACCTCACTGTTAAGCACTGACCAAAACCTATTACATTTCCATTATTATCCATTAGTCAATTTCTAAATACGCTATTGCCATTGTTGAGGNGCACTGACCAAAACCTATTACATTTCCATTATTATCCATTAGTCAATTTCTAAATACGCTATTGCCATTGTTGAGGCCGTTGAAGCGCCAGACATCCTCGTACAAAACAGAGACTGGGGAGGAGTCGTGCAGCCAGGGTCAAGTTAAATTTGTGCCCACCTGTCAGGACTGATATGCAAGAAGACAAACACGAGTGTTTCCTGCATTTAATGTTGATGATGTGCTAGATATATCCATTACTTCCTGCCTGATATTTATAAAGCATGTGTTCAAGTAATCATGATATAAATATTACACAAGAAATTCCAAAGTACATTAATGTAGTACGTAAGTTGTTACTGCCAAAAGTAAACATATGTTGACTGGCATACTTCTAATAAGTAGCTAATTTTTTTCCAGGAACAACACCTGGAGGACAGCTTGTGGACTCTGGCCTTGCTTGCGGGTTCCCGTGAACAATTGGAGGCAGCACAGTATTTCGAACACTGTGACCAGCCAATACCAGAGAAGGCTGTCCTACTCTATCATCGTGCTGGAATGCTGCACAAAGCTTTAGACCTAGCGTTTCGGTGAGTCCTGTATCTGCAGGTACAATTTAACATGGAACTAAATAACATGTGCGCACAGCTTTGTTCATAAATTTGAATAANAAAGCTTTAGACCTAGCGTTTCGGTGAGTCCTGTGTCTGCAGGTACAATTTAACATGGAACTAAATAACATGTGCGCACAGCTTTGTTCATAAATTTGAATAAACAGTTGCATTATATCTGAATTTAACTTTGCAAACTGGTTTGTCTTTAACCCATTTGGACCAATCTTTCTGAACCAAATAATGGTGACCAAAACAGTACTTGTATTTACTGAAAGAGAATAGTTCCAGAAGTTATTGTTCCTTAAATTGTGAAATAGTTTTTGAAAACTACTGTTCATACTTGCATAATTATGTGCTGCAAAAACTGCTTTTCTTAAATGATTTTTATTCTTGTGAGAAAAAAAAAAATAGTAATAAGGAATGACAGCAATACATAATTGTAAGTGAAAAGAGACTAGTCAACTCTTGAAATTANCACTGACCAAAACCTATTACATTTCCATTATTATCCATTAGTCAATTTCTAAATACGCTATTGCCATTGTTGAGGTTGTTGAAGCGCCAGACATCCTCGTACAAAACAGAGACTGGGGAGGAGTCGTGCAGCCAGGGTCAAGTTAAATTTGTGCCCACCTGTCAGGACTGATATGCAAGAAGACAAACACGAGTGTTTCCTGCATTTCATGTTGATGATGTGCGAGATATATCCATTACTTCCTGCCTGATATTTATAAAGCATGTGTTCAAGTAATCATGATATAAATATTACACAAGAAATTCCAAAGTACATTAATGTAGTACGTAAGTTGTTACTGCCAAAAGTAAACATATGTTGACTGGCATACTTCTAATAAGTAGCTAATTTTTTTCCAGGAACAACACCTNGCGTGAGTTGTTTCTGCCAAAAGTAAACATATTTTGACTGGCATACTTCTAATAAGTAGCTGATTTTTTTCCAGGAACAACACCTGGAGGACAGCTTGTGGACTCTGGCCTTGCTTGCGGGTTCCCGGGAACAATTGGAGGCAGCGCAGTATTTCGAACACTGTGACCAGCCAATACCAGAGAAGGCTGTCCTACTCTATCATCGTGCTGGGATGCTGCACAAAGCTTTAGACCTAGCGTTTCGGTGAGTCCTGTATCTGCAGGTACAATTTAACATGGAACTAAATAACATGTGCGCACAGCTTTGTTCATAAATTTGTATAAACAGTTGCATCATATCTGAATTTAAACTCTGCAAACGGGTTTGTCTGTAACCCATTTGGACCAATCTTTCTGAACCAAATAATGGTGACCAAAACAGTACTTGTATTTACTGAAAGAGAATAGTTCCAGAAGTTATTGTTCCTTAAATTGTGAAATTGTTTTTGAAAAATACTGTTCATACTTGCATAATTATGTGCTGCAAAAACTGCTTTTCTTAAATGATTTTCATTCTTGTGGAAAAAAAAAATAGTAATAAGGAATGACAGCAATACATAATTGTAAGTGAAAAGAGACTAGTCAACTCTTGAAATTANAAAAAAAAAATAGTAATAAGGAATGACAGCAATACATAATTGTAAGTGAAAAGAGACTAGTCAACTCTTGAAATTATGACCTATCATGTTTCTCAGGAAAATGGTTCTTGCTTTGGACAGGATTCTGTATATGAATTTCAGCCAATTCTGGCCCTTCTTCCCCTCCGCCTTCTCAACCAATATTCAAATAGCATTAAAATTTTACTTAACGCCAATTTTACCCATTGTTTGCAGCAGAATTATAGTTATATTTGTTAAATAAAGTCAAATGGTTCCCACGAATTGACTCATAATATCTCTATGCTTGTAAGATCAAATTTGACTTATTTTGATTGAATTCTACCACCAAAAACTCAAAAATTGCATCTGCGTTCAATTGTTTCTAGAGCAAAAATAACATGTTACTTTAATGAAACTTTAATTTACTTAATCCCCTATTTGCAAAAAGAATTGATCACCATGAACAAATTGCATGAGTACAATGAAGGTTGCCACGCAGTAACACCATAGCCTGACATGTGTCCCATTTGTGTTTAATGTGGTTTGCTTGTGTGGATGTGCCACTAGGGGGCATACATGTCCATCATTTNTTTAATGTGGTTTGCTTGTGTGGATGTGCCACTAGGGGGCATACATGTCCATCATTTCTAATTATTATGTATATACTGTTTATTTCATTGTAATGTAAACCAAAATCTGAAAAAATAAATAAATAAACTGTGTACATGTTGCTGTNATAATTATTATGTAGGTATATACTGTTTATTTCATTGTAATGTAAACCAAAATCTGAAAAAATAAATAAATAAACTGTGTACATGTTGCTGTGTAACTTCTGCTAATGTTGTTGTCACAGTACCCAGCAATACAGCGCCCTGCAGCTGATAGCAGTTGACCTGAACTCCACCTCAGATCCAGCTCTTATTGTGAAGTGTGCCNGTCAGATCCAGCTCTTATTGTGAAGTGTGCCAGGTTCTTTGTGGACAACAGGCAGTATGAGAAAGCTGTCGATTTGCTGGCTATTGGCAAGCAGGTTTGTTGTATTGCTGGTTTATTTTTTAGTATTCATTTTTAATGATGTTCGAATAGTGGATTGTGATGTTTAAATATTTTTGAAATGAATAGTAAAATTAACCAATAATTTTTTGGAAAATATGTAANCTTCTGCTAATGTTGTTGTCACAGTACCCAGCAATACAGCGCCCTGCAGCTGATAGCAGTTGACCTGAACTCCACCTCAGATCCAGCTCTTATTGTGAAGTGTGCCAGGTTCTTTGTGGACAACAGGCAGTATGAGAAAGCTGTCGATTTGCTGGCTATTGGCAAGCAGGTTTGTTGTATTGCTGGTTTATTTTTGAGTATTAATTTTTAATGATGTTCAAATAGTGGATTGTGATGTTTAAATATTTTTGAAATGAATAGTAAAATTAACCAATAATTTTTTGGAAAATATGTAANAATAGTGGATTGTGATGTTTAAATATTTTTGAAATGAATAGTAAAATTAACCAATAATTTTTTGGAAAATATGTAAATATTTTTAAGTCAAATAGTTACTAGGGAGCCTTTTGCTTCAGTATCTAATTGCCAAACATATTTTTTTAGGTAGGCCTACATACACTGCATATTAATAATGTTTCTCCGATCGCATATAAAACTATCATCACACAAATAAACAGTATGTCTTCACCTTTCAAATAGATAATGTTTCCGGGCAGTAGGTAATTTTTGTAACAAGATTTATTGTTGACTCTAAAATTATGGGGGTTTCCTCAGGATATATCTGTTTTTGTACCCCAGTTCCTCATTCCACCATAGCGCTCCCATAGCTAATCTCACCTCACCCTTTCTTCTAGCTGGCTAGGAATGACAGGTTTGACCCTCAGATAAGGCAACCAGCTCCACTTGACTCCAGCCCCTTCTTTTCTCATCCATTTTGATCTTACCTTAGGTGGGAACAACATGAGATGTTTGCTGATATATACTTGTTTTATAAGTGGTTTTGTTGACATTTGAAACTATCTGTATGTTTGAATTTGATGGACTGTAAAAAATCAAGAATCACACAAACTTAGATAAAAAAACAAAATGAATTTCACCTCGGTGCCGTCTATAGCAGAACTGATGAATTCCCATGAGGCCTTCTTAAGTGGCACCATCAACAGTAGCAAATCAAAAAAGGGAGATTCAAATATAAAACTTACCAGTTTCGCTGTTTACACCCCAGTCTCACTATTTACATATGTACAGTGGTCCCAACACTGTAAATACTTTTGGAAGTAAAATGAATAGACGTCTCCTTTTGTGTGGTTATGTCTGTGTTGGCTGTACCCGTGATTTTTATTTTAAATTTCAGTATGAGGANACGCTGTTTACACCTCAGTCATATGTACAGTGGTCCCAACACTGTAAAAACTTTTGGAAGTAAAATTAATAGACGTCTCCTTTTGTGTGGTTATGTCTGTGTTGGCTGTACCCGTGATTTTTTTTTAAATTTCAGTATGAGGAGGCTCTGCAGCTGTGTTTGGAGCACGACATTCCAGTGACGGAGGATCTGGCTGAGAAGCTGACGATAGAGAAGGGTGAAGGGGATGAATCCTTGAGGGTGAGGGTGTTGGAGTGTGTGGCAGAGTGTGCTCTGGCTCAGGGGAATTACCACCTTGCCACCAAGAAGTTCACCCAGGCTGGGAACAAGGTAAGTATCGTGTTCAGCTTGGCCCTTGCATAAATTAACAGCTGCTGTGTTTTGTGCTTTCTCTTATATAGTTTGGGTGGCATTCCTAACAGTTTCCAGGCAGACTACAGAACACTGTTATCCACAATATTTCAGTAACACTGTTAGACAATGTGCTTTTGTATAAAAAGTAAATCACAAATGAATTTATTTTAATTTTTTTTAAATGTCATTCAATTTTTTTTTTCAACTATTTCATTTTACGCATGTTGGTGTAGTATGTATATAATATCTCTAATTTGTGATGACACTATTGTAGTGATCTGAGCTAGTTATCTGAACTATGCAAGAGAATTTCAGAGGTTGGTACTTGTACAAAAACAGCAATGTATGTGTGATATCATATTTGAGCTATCTGTGCATTTTTGGTTAGCAACGTGTGTACAATATTGATGTTTTGCAGGTAATAAATAAAGCGTTTAAAAGAGCATAATTGTGTGTGCGTTATTATGGGTCAGCTCTTTACAACTATTTTAGATTCTTACTGTTTAAGTTGAAAAAAAACAATTTAGCACCAAAATTTATGATTTCCATTTGGCACACTTTCAGTACATTTTATGATTATCATATTTTCCTTCTAGGTAAACATCACTTACTCAAACTGTTAATTTTTTTTTGTAGGGATTTAGGTATGTACGATTAATACAGGCTGATATAGGGTTTTTAAGATTTATTAGTTTCTGAGTATTGGACTAATCCTGTATTTGTGTTGTTCAGAAAATACAATCCCATAACCACATTGTACTGTAAAATCATAACCTTCACAGTTTTAATGGGTGGTATGAAATAATTTGAAAAGAAAGTCAGTACAGCAAAAACTGCGGCTTACATTTGAGAAAATGAAGTATTTCTGTGTATATTTTGTTTTTAGGTGAAGGCGATGAAAGCTTTATTAAAGTCAGGTGACACAGAGAAGATAGTGTTCTTTGCCAATGTGTCCCGTCAGAGGGAGATATATGTGATGGCAGCAAACTACTTGCAGTCGCTGGATTGGAAGAACAACCCTGATGTTCTGCGGAACATTGTCACTTTCTACAATAAGGGACGTGCCCCTGAATTGCTGGCAAACTTCTACGTCGCCTGTGCTCAGGTTGGTTTGCATTTTTGCATGCATGTGGAGCTATTTGTTGTAGTTGGAATCCTGTACTCAATACATGTAATCTGAAATCTGCCAATATATTTTAATTTTTTAAATATCACCTGTAATTTTTGAGTTTGAAAATTTTTTTCCTTGTATTCTTTCTACATGATATGCTATAAGTACTGCTGAGTTAATTCAAAATATTTCTTTTTGTGCTTTACTGTCCATCAGTGACGAGAACCTCAGATACAACAACTGTTGTTTATAACTGAGTTCGAAAAACATGCATTGAGCTCATTAATTTATTTTGTATATACAGTAGCTCTATATTATTAACATGCATGAAGTTTTGAGACTCCTGTGGATTTAAGGGATTTGCAAAAGCTACAGGTGTTCAGAACACATTTAAATTGTAAAATTTGTTTCTTCTCGTAGATGTGATGTGCATTTACCAAAATTCTTTCTTTTTACAGATGCCACTTCACAAATTTTACCTCTTAAAGTAGTTGATGTAAAATTTTTATGTTTTTATTTGCATTCATACCTCAGTACTCTCTTACTAAACATCAAAGATGGTATCAAATTTTATCAACTCTGTTCTGTCAGAAACTTTTATTCCTTATTGTTTTCTACTAACTCTCTGTTTTGTCGTGATTGAAGTGATGATGGTAACGTTGCTTTGTTGTCCAAGCCAAAAAAAAGTTTGTAAGGTTGCACACAACAGCATAACAGCTTTTGGTAGCTTCTGTAGACTTTCATGTTAATGGAGTTGTGTTTGTGTACGTACAAGCAAGTGCTTCACATCCCAATACAGGACACTTGGCAGACATATGGATAACCACTTAAACAGTATTAGCAAACCTTGCAGAGCTTGTTTGAAAGTGTGTCAGTTGTGAACATTTAATTGCACTGTAAAATGGTAAAGAAGAACCCAAAAAAATCAGTACCACTTGATTACTAGTCAATTAGACAAATGTGCCATAAGAAACAATAAAATATGTAAATTCCCACCATGTTATCAAAAAATTTGTGCGAGGTAGTGCCAGTGCTATGCTAAATATGCACAGTAGCAAATTGGGGTATAAGGTATGAAACAATAAATTTGTTTTGCTCATTTTTAGAGAATCAATGTAAAAACTCAGTTTTTAAAGTCAGAATTTTGCATGTGCTTGTTTCTCTCTTGCTATATTTAGCAGTAATTAAAAGAATAAAAAATAAAAGAAAATTGATTGTAAATATTTTTAATATATTTTTTAAAGTAATTTTGTTTTTAATGAAGTTTGGTTTACACAAATAATGCCAAGTTCATTGTTTCAACTTAAGCTAAACAGTATTTAGTTATAGATCTTGCAGCTTAATAAAATTACCTTTATTTTCATTTCAAACTATATTTGTTGCAGGGTGGGCTTAGCTCACAAGGTATATATTTGTATGGTGTTGTCAACTTCCCTGCAAGGAAAAGCAAGTTGTGGGTCGTGGCTTTCGACACCTGTTTTTCGCAATGTGTGACATCCCAAAATTTTCATGACTGTTGCCCAAGCAAAGTAAATTGTCAAGAGTTGGTGATCAACCACTACCATGTAGTGAACTTGCATCTGGATTCATCCACTACTTTCTCTCTTCTTCGCAGCAACTATTGGATTGTGTCTGGAAGAGGATTGGTTCGCAGTATTCCTCATAAGTTCATAACTTGCTTCAAAGTGAAACCTATCTCTCATAGCCCTGTTATGGGCACACTACCCAAGGCAGGGGTGTCCCGAGCGAGAGCATTGAGATCGGTTTTGATTGATTTTGGAGGGTCCTTTGTGACATTGTAGGTCACTAAGGTTACGGAGTAAATTTTATTTTTGCATCTCACAAAAATAAGAATAATTATATTTAAATAATTTTTCTACACATCTTGCGAATGGTGCTGGTAACAAATATTTATGCCTATAGGCTAGTATAGGATATAAGAGATAATTGTCGGATATAATTTTTGTAAAGTGTAATGTAGAGAATTTTCGTACTTGTGAAATAACTTGGGCAGTTCAGTACCATGAAGCACTACATTTATATTAACTCGGGGATGTATGTTTAGTGATATTTTTCAGTTGAGGCATTTAATTTGTTTTGCCGTGCAAGTGGAAGAAAATGTTAGGTTGGCAGCACGGGGTTAGCAGATAATTAGGTTGTTGGTGAAATGGCACAGCAGGCAAGTGGGCTGGGCCATAAGGAGGCAGCTTGTTTGTTGGCGTGGGTGCCCGGCACCAGATCATGCACAACAGTTATCATCAGTATGTAGCAAGAGAAGGTTCTTTCAGCAGAGGCGCGGTGTAAATTGATAAAATAATGTGAACGGGCAGACAAATTTAACTTGCGCAGATCAAAGGCCATGCAAAAAAACTATTTCAATCTTTTGAACAGTTAAACCTTCAGCAAAATTTAATCAAGTAACATGTAAATTAAGAGGATCGGCGCAAGGCGGCAGCAAGGTGTTAGAAGTTTGGGCTCGAGCTGGTATGGTATGTGTGTGCATGACCAGACATAATTTTAATCAGCTCATTGAACAGTGGTGCAATTTTCGGGACTTGGCAAGTGCCTTGCGGTAAAATTCAGCATTGAATCAATGGAAAGTATTTTCTGTAACTAGCGCTACATGAACAAAGAAAAATAAACCAACCTAAAATAACTAAATATCTGGTATTTGTCTTTTCAACTTCATCAAAACTTGTAACGTGTTTACAATAAAATATTTACCACACAGTGAACAGGTAAGGATCGCACGAGTGTTTCGAGTGTGTATTTCGTCGGAGCTGGCCAGCAGAAGGCTGCAGTAGTTGGGAAACGAAGGTGTCATCCCTGATATCCACTCAGCTTTGTGCACTATGGCCAGGAGGCCTGGAGTGGAACATCTTATATGCTGTACCATTTGAGGCAGGAAAATGACTAGTCACTTATTCAACTTTTTATGTCCACAAAGGCAGTACATTTGAAAGCTGTCACCAACCTTTCAGCTACAGTCAGCATTTCCCGGCAGCTTTTAAACGATTTGCTTCTCTTCGAGGACTGCCTTCAGATATTTACTCCAACAATGGAACCAATCTGTTTGAAGCCAATACATAACTACTTGATGGCTGTGTATCACTCTCTATTCCAAGGAGACAATTGGCACGCCATCGCTGCTCAATCAGCTCATCAAGGCATAAAGTGGCACTTTAATCCACCTGCAAGTCCATATTTTGGGAGTCAGCCATCAAGAGTGCCAAATACGAGGCCAAATAACATGTGTGTCGTGACGTGGCACCCTACTGCTGTTTGAGTTGTCTACTTTCTTTGTATAAATTTCAGCGGTCCTGAACTCGGGATGTCTCTGTTTCCTCTTCACCGATCCAAATTAATGTACAATGTTCTAACACCTGCACACTATCTCATCTGGTGGTCTTGCCCTTTAATTGTCTCATCAGGTAGCAAATAATCATCCAATTACAGCAGCGCATGTTGAAAAGATGGAGCATTGAGTATCTACATACTCTCCATCAGAGAGCTAAGTGGACTAAAATGGTGCCGAATGTACACGTATGTCAACTGGTTCTCCTGAAAGAACCCAACTTCCATCCATTGCAATGGAAGGTGGCAAGAGTGATTGCGGTGCACCCAGGTGAAGATGGAGTAGTGAGGCTTGCATCCCCCAAGACCCCTTACGGAACAGTCACTCGACCAATGTCAAAGATATGTTGGCAGTGTTGTGTCGTTGTTGCATTGGTGTTGTGTGCAACTTGCATTGAAAAAAGAAAACAGTAGAAATTAAAATGGCTTGAGGCAAACTCGTTGGTTAGTGCGAGTGTAAACAATGGGTCTGATTGACGAGTGACATTGTTAAAGTTTACTCTTGATAATTATACTTAATCATTTCCTACTATAAGTATAGTTTATATGTTGAGGATGCATCTTTGACAAGTCTTCAGTGCTTTGGTAGAAAAGTGGTTGAAGGACTGAAACTTTTTATTTGTACCACACTTGGTTTCTGTGTGAGAAATGACATGGAATTCAGAAGTTGTGGAGTAAATAGGAAACACTTCTTGAAGTCATTTTTTACATATATTTAGGTAGAAAGTTTAGTTTTCTGGGAATTTTTTAGCCATGGTACTGTCTTATAGCATGAAGTGAGAGGGGACAGTTACTTATTATATTGTTTGCCTAATTGAAATGCTATAATTAAAAGTGATGGTGCCATTACACACAATTTCCCAAAACTTTAAAACTGATTATTATGAAGTTGTAAAAAATTACTACTGGAATGGCATTTTCTTGAAAATTAAAAGTGAATGACAATGTAAAATTTCTTGTTTGTGTATTTTGTATTGTAGCTAAGATTTGTATTTGATTACTCTGGATTAGCACCAGAAGAGGTGGGACAGTTGTTGATGGATTCCACATCGCTGCCCAAAGTAAAACATGCATAAATCTTTCTGTTGGTATTTGTATGTGATATGTGTAAACAGAAGGAAGGAAAAGTTTGTAACTGTGTCAGGTGGAGGTTGATGTGTACCAGAACTACGAGAAGGCTCTAGGTGCACTGGGTGAGGCTCACCGCTGCCTGTCCAAAGTGACTTCTCCTCGAGACCCTCTGCAGCACCAGAAAGCAGTGGAGGCACTAGAAACCCGCACCACACTTGTCAAAAAATTCCTAGACATACGCAGGTGTGTTTGTGTGCACGTACATCTGTGTGTGTGTCCATGTTTCTGTTGCATGCCCCATAGGCAGACATTATAAAGAAATTTTATTTATATATTACAATAATATAAAGAAGTATTAGTGATAGCTGTGGTTAGTGATATGAGGGGCTGAGTGGCCAGTCAACAGGAGTCATATTGTTGCATCATCTTTATCATCATGGGACAGCTATTTTATTGGACTAGAACACGGTTGCCTGAAGATTTATGAATTTAATATTACAGTACTTGTAGATTTTATCATAAGCTGCTGTTCAGTATCTGGTGCAATAGAAATTACTTGTTACCTATTCCTATTATGACTGCATTTTGAGTGTGTTTTTATCATTTGTCAACTAATTTCACAGCAAAAATTGAAAACCAAAACACGGGGAACATCTGAAATAGTCGCATGCTCCGTCTATACCAGTTTTTCTCCCCTGATAAGAAGACAAAAGTTAGCTCTGGTGGGTATGGAGGTAACAAGGTCTTGTGTTATTTTGATCATAAACAATTGACTCTCAAACTCCTGCCAGTCACTTTGCTTGAATTTATTTCAGAATTGTTATTAATTTTGTCCTAGCACACAGCTACAAACAAAGTACAATAACAATATTTTTTTTATTTTTTCCATTATGCCATGCTGCCCCCTAAAAAGTCACACTAGGTCGAGGCCTAGTCGGCCTAATGGGAAATCCGGCCCTGTGTATGTGTGTGGCTTAATGCTTCCCAGGCATGAATAGCAAATCTTATGCATGTATTTATTCCCCCAGCTGTAGTTTATTAATAGTAAAAATGTGTGATGTGTGATTGTCAGTTTCTGAGTGTAAGTGTGGCTGACAGTATGATAATGTTAAATTTATACATTCCTAAAATGTAACTTTTATGAAATAAGTGTGCAGCATTTGTATTATTGTGTTAATTGATAGACTGGTATAAGTGGTAATTTGTTACCTATCTGAAACTAGTGCAATTATTTATATAAACGGTGGGTGTAGAAGTTAAAGAAATCTGAAGAAAAAAAATTAATTTTTTGTGACAGTAGTAGTGGAGTATTCTGCAAGACAGCAAATTATTACTGGTGCATATTTAGCTACTCGTTTTAAAGGATTTTGGAGCGTGGGGACCAGAAGACAGCCCTGACCCAGTGCCGGCAGCTGCTGCAGAACCCACAGGTGGACGCAGAGTCAGCTGTAAGGAAGGGTGACGTGTATGCCTTCATGATAGAGCACCACGTCGCAGCCGGCGCCTTCAGGGATGCCCAGCAGCTGGTGGAGGAGTTCCGTCACTCATGCCCTGGCATTAACATTACCTACTACGTACCCTTTTCGACCATCGAGAAGATAGCCAGGTCAGTGCTTCTAACTCTTTTCATGCTTGGTTGTCAGCTGTGCATTGTGCATCTTTCATCTGCCATCTTGCCAGGTCATACAAAAGTAGTACAGTTAAGTCCACATTAATGAGTAGAGGTACGTGAAAATAGCATTTTGAAATGAATCTTGTAGCATTTTGAGAAGATTTTTTTTGTGCATTTTATAGCATTTTGAGAAGATGGTTTTAGCACTAAGTTAAAATTGACTTGTAGGGCTTCATTATTAGAAAAATNAGAGTTTTTTTAGCATTTTATAGCATTTTGAGAAGATGGTTTTAGCACTAAGTTAAAATTGACTTGTAGGGCTTCATTATTAGAAAAATATTGACAAATAAAGAAAGGAAATTTGGCTTCCATTTCTTTAATTTATTTTGCTGCATCTGAAGTGTAGCACACTNATATTGACAAATAAAGAAAGGAAATTTGGCTTCCATTTCTTTAATTTATTTTGCTGCATCTGAAGTGTAGCACACTGTATAAATGCGTGCATGTGATTTCAAGTGTATAGTATAGTTTTTAACATTTTTTCCCCAGGATAAAAGCACTATGTTTAACTTTTATTTTTAATGTCAATATGTATGAAGATATTTGAAATATTTATTAAAAGTAAAAATTAACAGTCAGCTGAAATACATTACCAAATATTTTGAAGGACTGTTTTCCAATACCAAAGTAAAACAGAAAAGGTTACTTTACTTTCATAGACACTTCTTTAGGGATGGGGTAATGTTTCTTATTTTGGGATTATTTTTGAGTCATTTACAGGATAAAATTTTGGTCAGTTTTTGGGCATATTGAATTTGAGTGCATTTTAATTCGGGACAGCTTTTATTTTATAAATTACATTAGGAGTCTCATACTGAAAGGCATCTTGAGTTGAAAAAACTTATAGTTTAGGTAATTTTACTTTAGGGTGTCTTATTTTTGGAGTCATCTTATAACATTTTTTTTTAATTTAGCAAATTACAGCAGTTATACTCTGTATCATATAGTTCATTTCATATAAGAAGGCCACATTCTGACAGTCAGTGAGTGGCAACTTAATATATTGAAAACAACTAACGTCCCATTTACAAAATCCTGTATCAGCTGATGCACGAACGAACAAAAGTTAATATTACGTTGGCTATTCTGAGAGCAGTGCCGAAGCACATCACACAAGCAGAAAATACGCGCATAAGAAAGAGTTCGTACATTAATTAATACATTTTATTTTACGTGGTCATAAAACAGCAGTTTTTAGTTTTAGAAACGAAACTTCGTGATAAAATAGTAATGTATAGGTGTTCAAAATGAGATGCACAATAAAACGATACGTATCCAAATGTGACGAAAAAATCCAAAGTTTCCAGACTCTCAAACCAGGTGCTGCTATCTTGTGGGTTAAAAGTGCACCATATGTTGCAATATGCCCTTCCACGCCATCTGTCATCCATATCCCGAACTACACTCAGAAACATGTTATAGTTTTGTTTTTTAAAATAACGTATTCACGCGCATATATAAATAATTTTATTTCCCGCGAGCTCTGTATAATTTTTAAAGTAACTTGTATTTCGTAAACCCCGTTTATGAACGACCCTACACACGTCCACAAGCTCCGTTTACGAATGCAGCGCCACCAAAGCAGTTCACCAATTGCCGCACGCAGCAGCACCTCCTGGCCACATCAAAGCCTATTCTTGAAACGCCATTTGATGGCGAATGGATACATAAACGAAAAGGCGCGGCGATTGTCAACTGTCAAGAAAGTGGCCTTCTTATATGGTACAGAATATATAAGTTGGCCAGATTCTGACAGGTCTGTGAAAGTAGCGCCACTGTTTACATCTGACTACGTATCCTTCTGCCATCAGCTGGTGCATCAAGTGGAGGCTGTATTTTTTATCAACACGCTCTCAGCTAATCCACTTGCCATTGTACTGTAATGCTAAACAAATTTTAAGATATTTTAGACTGAGATCTGTCTAAAAAAAATTAGTATGTTATAAAAGTAAAAATATAAAACCTTGCAAAAATTTAATATTTTCTAACTCTTTTTTTTATTTGTCCGAGACAGTGAATTTGGGATAACTTGCGAGACGGTAGTTGTAGCTATTATCACACATTGGACATATTTGAGTTGGAAATATGTGACGTGGAATAACGTTAGAATTGCTTAAAAACTATTCACGCGTATTCTACTTTTTTCGGAAACAAGGAAATGGGTTTTCGGAGAACAATATAGAGTATAATTTACGTAGACAAACGATTACGTGCCAAATAGAAATTACTAGTACTCAAAATCGCTGTATATGAAATATATGTTACTTTAAAAATTATGCAGAGCTCGCAAAAAATAAAACTATTGGTATTTGTTCATAAATGTATTATATATTGCACACGAAGGCTGTTCTTTTCGGACTGGTAATGCTTCAGAAAAGATCCGCTAGATAGCGCGCACATGTCAGAGCGATGGCTGAGCCGCTTACTTTGCTCAATAGATTGCACCTGTTTAAAGTTGGTTGTTCTTCTGTTACTGGCTCAGAACAACACTAATTTGAAATATGTTTCGTCAAATTATTAAAAAAAATAATTCAACAATATTATGCAATATTTCTGTATGCTTTTGGAATTTATATCAAGCACGCAAGGAAAGCGGGGTTGGAGTGGGGTGATAAGACGTGGAAAAAGGTTTTGAAATTGCGTTTCATTTGGATATGGATTGTTTTAATGTGCCTTTCATTTTGAACACCTATACATTTCTACTTTACCATGAAGTTTAGTTTCTAACCTTCTTTATGACCACGTAAAATAAAGTGTGTTAATTAATCTAGGAACTCTTTCTTACTGCGTATTTTCTGCTTGTCTAATGTGCGTCGGCAGTGCACTCAGAATAGCCAACGTAATATTAACTTCTGTTCGTTCGTGTATCAACTGATACAGGGTTTTGTAAATGGCACTTTGTTTCATATGCATCAAGTTGCTGCTCACTGACTGTCAGAATTTGGCCAACTTATATGAGACAGAGAATATTGAAACTTTTAGCATTTCTAGAATTAGCTATTTTGATGCACCTCTAATAATGAGCCTTCAGACTCACCAGGGACAAATTTGTAAATCTGATGCATTCATAAAATGGATTTTCATGTATATTAGCCAATTTCAACTCCCCAGAAGTAAGAAATTTTTTTTTAACCTAATACCAATTTGTCATGACACCTGCCTATATATAACTAAGGCCGTCAAGCCGTTTCCCTTTTTGGTGTGAACTACTGATGCCTCGTCTGTACTCTAAGATCACGACTGCTAATTATTTGGTACCAATGGTCCTATCCAGGGATTTTGAAGCCCGGGTATTTTGGTAGGTGGGGAGAACAGTCCTCAGAGAATGACTGGCTCTACAGATCTCATGTTCCAGCATTCCCTACTGGCATGGTCTCTTTCTGCTGTGTATATAAATTGCCCGCCCTGGGATTGTGTTTGGCCAAAAGGGGCCCTTGGGCTGCGGACACATAAGGTCTTTGTGGGTGGTTGGAAGAGCCCTGGTTGATATGGGCTAGTTGCTGCCATGCACCTGGGCAAACTCTCTGTGCTTGCTGTATATTACATGCGCTGGGATTCCATGTTGTGTTGACTCTTGGGTTTCTCATTCTGCAGCCATTTTACCATTCGTTTCTCCTCCTTGCTTGGAAAAATGCATAGGAATAGTTAGCAGTATTACAGGGCTCTCTTGGTGGCAACGCAGAAGTGTAGCAGTGTTCCCCTTCTGTGGAAGATCAGGTTCAGGTAGATACTTTGTTGTCCCCCAAACCTCTGCTCCCGGTGGCGAATCACAGTGGAATGTAGAGATAAATGGGTAGGCTCAATATCTGTCCTTTTCCTGTCTGTACTAGGATCTCCAGTTACTGATACCGGCTCTCCAGACTCCAACACCCGACATTGAGTCGCAGGAATTGTTTTTATTATCTGAGCACGTTTGTCCAGTTCCCCTAATCTTCGCCGAAAAGTCTCTGTGGTCATGGTAGGTTACTTGATATCTACGGATTGTTGAGAAAACCAGTTAATCAGTGATATCCCTTTCTCAAATAAGAATGCGAAACTCTGGAATAAAGGGCTGCAGGATTTTATTCATACTTGACCAGATATTCCTCAGTGGAAAACTCTTATCTGTTTGAGTCTCTATCTACCAAGCTTGTAACAACTCTCATTCGGATCTGACCCGGGCAAGAAGAGCAGCCTTAGTCTCATTCAAATTTACTGCGGGCTGCTCTAGCTGTCGCAACAATTGAAACATGTGAGTTATAGTCACTGGTCTACTGTGAAGGGGCGGCTGGCATAGCAAGCATGGCCCCGGAGCGCCTTGGAAGGTCGACTCAAGTTCAGTAACTGCTTGTCCTGGTTGTATGTTTGGCTAGTGGTTAGCCAGCGGCGGAGCAGGGCGAGGGCCTACAGAGTTCTTATTGAGCATTAATAATTGTGTGTACACCAACATTGGAGTCGCATACTCACTGGCTTTATTTATAAATGTCATTAATTTTCTGGCAAAATATTTTAATTGATTATTTCAATAATACTGGCTTCACATATGCAAGTTAAGGGGGAGCGTTAGATATGTGCCGAGTTATAGTTCTGCAAATTTATGTTTATAATATTACAGGTAATGTCAAAGTATTTCATGTAAAAATGAAACAATAAATTTTTTGAATATTAAAGAAAATTATATGTTTTTTAGTTTCTTTATAAAAAGCTGTATTAACAGCATTGCTGTTAATTCTTTAATGAAAAAAATGTCATAGATTTAGATGAGATATAAACTCTGCCAAGACACAAACATTTTATTTATAGAAAGTTTTAATAGTCACTGTATGCGGCAGCTTTCAACCTGCCAAAGACTGCATTATTCAGATGAGTTTATTCTTATGTTAATTTTCGTATAGTTATAAATTGACCCCGTTGTGGCATTCTGCCATGTTTCTAGAAAACATAACAACTGACAAATTCTTTATTTGTGTGACCAGTAACGAACACTAAGCTGTGCAATTAAACACTACGCCAACAACAATATAGTAGCGGCTTTCATATTGTTTGCTGTACAGATAGCTCTGTTTACTGCTGCGCTCTGCAAGACACAACGGAACTACAAGGACTGTGCTCATGATGTCTTAGAATAGCTTTGGCAGCTTGCTTTCGAGTGTCCACTGCCACGGGCTTCGGACCATAGAGAAAATAAAGGACTAGTACTAGGCTCTGGTGATAGTTTTTTGGCATCAGCAGAGTCAGCCTTTGTTATATTTACATTTTCTGTCAGTACTATAAATATCTTTCTTTTTTACTCGGCCAGTTATGCTGATGTATTCTCACAGGCTCCAAGGCGAATAATTTAATTTTAATTTGCAATATGCATCTCAGCTGACTTACATAACGTACCTAATTTACGTATTCACATGTGGCTATTAAAATAAAACAACGAGCAGCACTTGGTCACTTAACAAAGCACAGCTCAAAACCAACTAAGTTGAAAAACTGTATATTAATATTGGTTTCTGATTACTTTTATGCTCTACAAAATGGCACCTTATAGGCCTTTCATTTTGATAAGATCATAATTGCTGTAAATTATGATGCATGTTATTATATTGTGAAGTAACTTTTGTTCTTATAATTCGGGCTGCCCACCCACAGGGAAAATAGGGGAAAGTCAGGGAATTTCATGTGATGGGGAAAAGTCTGGGAATTATCACCTGGGTCAGGGAAAACGTAAATAATTGCTGCTCTGCAAAAGTTGTAGTTGTGTGAATACAGGATGATGTAATTATGAGCATATGCATTTTAAAATTTCAATTTTTAAGTTTGTGAACTAGCAATAATACTACTTTGCCAAGAGTCATAGGGACTATACATACATAATAAAGTATTTGCGTGTTTGTAATGGGCACTCCAGTGAAGTCTATAGCGTGTATCGCAAGAAATGTTGATGAGCTGAATAAAATGTTGCCAATACTGGATTGGTCTGTTGCAATATAATTTAATTAAACTTCAAGCATTTTTTATATATCCGTGGTGGAAAAATGTCGTATTTAGAGGTTTCGGTTCTGAACACAGGTTAGGAAAAATGGTAAGATTCTGTCTGGTAAACAAGGAAAATTCAGGGAATTCCAAAATGGAATTCCAGTGGACACACTGGTCTTAACACATTCGTAAGCACCGCTACTGTCTGTATAATCTCCCTCCCTTCCTTCAGTCCATGTAACCCCCTCCTTGAGAAATTTCTGGCTACGCCACTGAATCAATACTCAAAACAGCCTTCACACAGAATTAATTACGATATGTATTTTAAGAATATTATAATTCAAGTACACAGCAGTGTTTTCAAGACTACTTTAAAACCTGAAATAATATCCAAGTGGATTTTAAATCACCAATGTGAGTCTTGATCGGAACCTATAAGTCTAGATTCACACCACATTGTTGATACTCAGATTTGCAAATAACTCTTTACAAAGATAAATTCTTTATGTTTACGCGCCATGAGCAACGTCATTCACTCATCTAGCTTCACCACAGCCACGGCCCCCTCCTCATAAGAGCCGTTACGCCGTACACGCCACAGGGCGCCTTCTAAGCCAGGGTGGTTTGCCCGGCCGTTGCCACATGCTGTGCTGCAACCTGCTTCGCATCAATGTTAGCCTGCAATGGTGGACGAAACACTTGATCCTTTATGTATCCCCATAGAAAAAAATCGCACTGGGTATGATCCGGGCTTCTTGGGGGCCAGTGATGAAGAGCCTGGTTACCAGCTGCTCCTCAACCAATCCAGAGTTGCGGCAACTTCTAGTTCTGTTATCTGTGAACAGCTAGGTGCCGATGGAGTGGCGCACCATAAAGGAAACATCAGGCCGTCCCCTTCACATTGACGTGTCAAATGCGAGCTCGCTACCCCCTCACCACCTCAAACCGAGAGTTAGGACGCCATCCAAACCGTAACACCGGACATGCTGACAAGAGCGTAGAACGAATTTGATTATCGCGTAGAAGTCGTTCAGGCTGCTCATGGTGATCACATTGAACATTTATGAATGTATGGTAAATAAACTTCACGGTTCCACGGTTCATTTGATTGGTCAATCAAGGTTGCAAGTTGTTTGGTTTTATATTATAGACCTTCAAAGTTGTGGTATTCTTTTATACTCGTCCTGTATTTATGTATCCACCATTCTGAAAATAAGTGCCTGACCTACTTAAAACATAGCAGTTTACACCACCTGCTGCAGGGCAAACTGTTCACCCAATTTGGTTTGAAACTGTCAATTGTTTCCTGAGATATTACATTAAATGTTATTTATTCATGTGACGCTTTCTTACAAAATGACAGTCAAAAGATGATCCGTGTAGAAACAGTTGATAGTTGTAATATCTACTGTCAGCATACAAATAAGTAGGAATTGATTACATGATTTTGACGATATAACATTCTAAGCTAAGATAACTGTATGGCCGCCATTTCGAAAATAAGTATCTAAGCAAGTTCAATGATGTAGGTTTACTAGACCTGTTATAGTATGACTTAAATGCCAAATTGGGTGAGAATTACTTTCATAGTTTTTGAGATATAATGTAAAATCTCTATTTTTTTCATTTTGTACCATCTTCAAAAATTGTGGTACTATCTGCACTTCAAAATTTAATGCTTACATGATGCTCTGCCAGTATACATAATTTGGTTTAAATTGGTCGAATGGTTCCCGAGATACGATATATCACCGTAAATAATAAAATGGCCACCATTTTTAAAGTACGTGCCTGGCATTGTCGAAAACTATAAACGTCATGTGTCCTTACCAAGTATGTATTATATATATATATATATACACACACACGCACACCGAGCTTGGTTAAATTTGATCGACACATTCAAAAATTGAAATGGGGGGACACACTTAGACACACACTGCATACACACACACAGAACACAGACAGGAAAGTGATCTCATAAGCCTTTCTTTTCTTTGGAAAGTAGGCTTAAAATAGTTACACTTACAGGTTCAATACCATAAGTTTTCATGTGTTATAATAAAGGATTACAGACATGTCGGATGAAGTATAATACATCATCCTTGCTTGTATCATGTGGAACCAGCAGTCACCAAATAGCGACGAGAACAGACATCCCTAAACCTGATACTGTAACCCTCAGTTTGATACTTGGGTCTGCCAGTGACATCCTGCTCCCAAGCCACTAGATTGAAGGCCAGTAGCCCAGACTACGTACCCTGCCCATTAGCCAGCACCCCACTCTCCATCAGGCTGTGCCTACCTCTTTTTGGCCACCCACTATATCTGCCTATCTGATCTATCACTCCTCTTATGCCTCATCATAGGGCTGGGCAGGGTAAGGTAGTCAAGCAGGGGCTAGGACTGGCTGGAGTCCTGAGGAGTGGTGGTTCAGGTGTCAACCAGGTATACACCTGGAAGAAGGAGGAGGCTGTTCACCAGAGGGTCCGCATCCAGCTCAACCTTGAACCTCGTCTGATACTCCACTGCTACAAACGCCGCCGAAGAAGCCACCTACCTTCACTCGGCTCGCTGTCACTAGGGTGGTCAGACTCCTTAACGCCACACCCTCCTATACCCCTACCAGGGTACCCACTCGCCCATCGCTCGTAAACACGCCTCCTAAGGCACAACGCTCTATTATAGAAGTGGTCAAACCCAGCAACTTAAGCTCCAAGGTAAACCACGTACGAGTGGTGACCACTGCTTCACCGTCGCCCAGGGGGGAAGATCCTTGGCGCACCCTCCAGCCACCAGACCCACGAAGGGTGCATGTCAACTCTTTCTCCCTCCATACTCCTTGCAGTGGAGTTTCACGGTGCTTGTAAGAGAGAAAAGTGTAGGTGATGGCTAATGAAGAAAAACTGGTGTTTCTTGGGACTGCAGTTCAATATATTGTGGTGTGGCGGACGCCCTGAGGACTAGGGGTATGCGGGGGTGACAAACTGTCTCTTGTCTGTGGCATCATTGGAACCTTGAGTCACCATCAAGCCTGTGATTGACAAAAATCATTGCCATCCGGTGCTGGAGTTCTATTTGGAGGTACCTCCACGAAAACTTGACCCAAATCACATTGTTGGATGTTTTCATAGCATTTGCCTGTCGAGACGCATTTGCATATTAAAATGCACCAGTATGCAAAAAAGAACCTGTAGCCAAGTTGCAAGATAATATATTTGGACGTGTCCACAATCATAAGTCCTAAAATGAGTAAGGAAGGAGTCAGGCCATATCCCATCAGTATGTATCACTCCACTATTAATGACAAATGCATTGTTGTTAGGTTGGTAGGTAGGGCTTGACATCTCATTGACAGCAAGGTTGTTAGAGGCAGAGCAATTTGCTCAGAGAAGCAGGAATGGGGAGGGAATTG
This sequence comes from Clitarchus hookeri, assembly GCA_002778355.1. Lineage (NCBI taxonomy): Eukaryota > Metazoa > Arthropoda > Insecta > Phasmatodea > Phasmatidae > Clitarchus > Clitarchus hookeri. The sequence continues at coordinate 244,199 of NQII01001738.1, forward strand.
CCCATGGCCTGTAGTAAGAAACTATCCCAGCATTCGCTTGGAGTGATTTCAGGAAAAACCATGGAAAACTGAAATTGGTTGGCTAAATCGAGATTTGAACTCAGGTCTTCCTGAATGTTAGTCCGAAGATTTACTACTGCGCCACCTTGCTCAGTACAAACGCATTGTAAGAAACTTTCAAACTGTATTTTCAACATAAAATGAAAAGTTTCTTTTTGTATGTAAAGTTTACAGTGTAATTTCTAGTATATAGTTATCTTTTGTTTTTCAAGACTATGATTAAAAATATTACCGTAAACTGGAAAAACTGTACAAAGTATGCACTGAATGAACGCTGACAATTAATTTATTTTTATGTTAGTGTCAGAGTGGGTACTGTAATTGAGGGGAACTTTATGACAGGGTGGTGTGACTTGGCGAGACAGCATTGTTTTAAAAAATTATTATTTCAATTCTCCTTTATTTCAATGGTGCCAATCTAACCACTGAATGTTTGACACAACTTCTGTGAAATGGAAGGAAATTATTTGAATAATAGTGAAAAAAAATCTGTCACAAAGTGATCCCACCCTGTCACAAAGTGATCCCAGCTTACAGTATGTGTGAAGAAAGTGTACATCTAAGATAAGTGACGGGTCGCAGGAGCCTGGGGTTGCCAGTGGAGATGGTGGTGCCATCGGCAAGAGACAACCTGCTGGATGTGCGGCTACAAGCAGCAGAAGACAACGCAGATGCAGACGCAGAGGTACCTGAGGTGGAGGAGGAAGTTGGAGAACATGCCGACACTGTGGGCGAGAGCTTCATGAACGGGCGGGCGTATGCTGTTTGAAACAGTTGTGCTCTTCATAGTACTACACTAATAGTGCAAATGTCCCACAATGATGAGCAACTTTATTGCCACGTTAGGTATGTTGCCTTCGCTAGATATCGAATGAACTCTTCTCATTGTGAGAGCTTTCAGAGAATGTTTTATTTATTCTTTAAGAAGTTTTCCTGTGCTATCGGGAAGAAAAATTATTTGCACTTAAATGAGCCAGTATACTTTTTACAAAACTTATTCATCAACTGTGATAATGATTTTTTCTTTCCATTTTCTTTGATACCTTAAAGTAACATCAACTGAAAGAGATTTTAAATGTCTAGTGGTAGATTGCATGTTTCTGTTCCTCATTTTAAGTGTGTACAAAGACTATGTAACTTATAAAAGTTGTAAAATTGGAAACAGGTTTCTTAATGAGGTTTGACTTTTGTGATGCTGAAGACAAGACATTTGCACACCTCTTCAGCTTACCACAAGGTAGGGGTAAAATGGCCAGTATGGTGCTCAGTCACATCTGTGTATTTTTAAACTACTGATGTAATTTTGTTACTTTTGTCAAGGTGTTTTTGTAATTTTTTTTGTCTGTTTCGTTGCAAGTGTTTTAAACACAGTGGAATGTGAAATCTTCAAACCTTTCAAATGTTAAATACGTGGACAATTAATTTTCCTTTTAGATCTGTAACTTCTGACTACTGGCTTGAGGTGTGATGAGATATGATTGTTAGAGGTTTAGATCAAGTTCAAAAATGATTTTGCACATCTCTAGGCCACACATAGTGGTACCAGCTCTGTATGACATCCCGCTCAGAATTAAGTTTTGGAAAGTATAATTCTAGTAGCCAGTGGGTCAGCTATAAACTTAATATAGCTTCTTATAGCAGCTCTTTAGTAAATGTGCTGTGGGAGGTGTGACAGCTTGCTATAATGTGCGTGTCATATGGCACAAATTTTTCTTGTCATATAACAAGAACAAGATTCCATGTGCCGACAAACCAGCATGGTTTCTTGATGGTAGTCCTGGGGGTCGAAGATTGTACCTGGTTGCCGTCTGCACGAAAGATAACAGAAATGGTTTCAGCTTGCGTTCTCATGTTCAACCTCCCTTCTCATTGCTTAGAGACAAACTCAGAGTTTGCACCAGCCAGGTTGTAGTGCAAGGGCAGGTAGTCATTCGAGCAGTAAAGTTCAGATTCATGCAATACCCAAGGCATCAGCACAACTCCTCTATTTCAAAACAAAGGATGAACTCTAGGAGGTTTTTTTTTTGTAGTACTAACAGTTCAATTCTAAACCACTTTCTTTAAGGGTACTGAATTATCTTCATGATGATCACTGCCAGTGAATGAACATGTTGTTAGTGTGTGGTGCTATGAAGATTTTATCACCTACTTCCTTTTTTCCTGGGATTAATTTTTGCCTGCCTCCAATGGAAGGGCATGCACAAAACTGCAGTCTGCTCTTCCAATTTTTATTGTGTTCATCTTCACATCTTGTGTAATAAGAAAAGTCACTGAAGAGTTTATGGTAATAGGCACAATATAATTGCATATATCAGGTCAAATTCTTTCATCTTGTTGGTTGCCTACTTACAAAATAGTTAAATCACTGGGTACACCACACTTTTGTTTTTAAATGTGCAAAACCGTTATTTTGTTTGAAATTGCAAATTTAATTGATCAGCTGAGTTGTGTTCTTTAATAAATACAAGAAACTGATAACTAGACAAAGAAAAATGTCTTTGGTAGGCAGTACAGACTGAAATAGTTGTTTTAGAACTGATTTTCAGAGATCTCTTACCACCGTAGTTTCACAGTCTGTTGTGAGATTTGAGATTAGTGAATCAGATGTTCAACTGGTGCATGTTTTAAGTTTTTAGTTTCTTAAGGCACTATGCAAAATGAAGAGAGGATGATAAAACAGAAATAAGAGCAACCTCTTGCTCTTCTTCTGCAGTTTGGTGAATATATGATATACCTTCTTAAACGGTTACCATTTATCACCTAAACTTTTTAATACGGGATGTTGTGGACTCAAAATTAGTGTTAGGAGATACATAAAAGTTAAATCTCAAAATGGTTCACTAGGATAAATATTTAAAGTTCATTTTCTCCAGGCCACATAAAAGTTTTAAATACTGTACAAGGCTGCCTAGTGCAGGATCAACCAAATGAAAGGATAAGGCTCTACATGTCAAAAAATGTTAGACATGTCTCAGCCGCCTGATTAAGGCACCGGTATCGTCTTCAGACAAAAATCACTTTGTCCACCTTTGCCCAAACCACATTTCTACTAAAAGTTTATTGTATAATTTTTAATATCCTGAAAATTGCAGGAGACTCAAAAAAACCACACAAACATTTATTAATTTACTTGTACTTGCTCTATTTTAANAAAAAAAAAAAAACCACACAAACATTTATTAATTTACTTGTACTTGCTCTATTTTAACATATACGATTCTTCCCTTTAAAGGACACAAAGTATTTATGTTCGAAAGTGATATTATGAAAGGTGGCCGAGACACACGTAATATCATTTTAACGTATAAAACCCTATCCTTTCACTCAGTCAGTCTCGCACTAGGCAACACCCTTCAGTGCAAATTTCAAACACTGTTCTCACTGTGCAAAAGTGATTTCCTTGACAGTGAAGTGTTGTTAATGCTGACCATTCTGTGAACAATTACTGTCATAGTATTTTGCTAACAAAGTTGGATTGTAGGAATAAAAGTATGTAACCTTTAAAATAATTTTTTTTTCAACACCTTGGTAATCCAATTGTCAACTTTTTTGTTCTTTAAAAAAATTTATGATATAGACCACAAAATTAGCAAATATGCCAAAATAATTGTGTTAAAATTAAGAAAATAATTTTATCTACTGTTTTTTTTTAAAACAAAATTTTCTAAACGGAGCTTTCAAGAAGATGAACCTGAGCATTGAAAATGAAAAAAAAAAATAATTCTTGTGACATTATCTACATTCACTTTCATGTTACATTTTGTATCTTTAAATTGTGTTGCATTCAATGTAAATCACACAAATAATGTACATATTGCTAATCATTGAGTAATTGCAAGTGTAAAATGGTTTGTAAGTTTTCATATTGTACAATAATATTTTACGATGAATAAGAAATATGATAGGAAAAATGAAAATCTGTTACATACTTGAAATATTTATTGTCGCAGAAAAAATCATTTCTGATGTTGGTTATATAAACTTACGTAAACAAGTGAAGGATTTGCTAAATCAGGTGACTTTATTGAAGCAAGTTCTTCAACAATAAAGAAGTGTGAGCTTTTCAAATGCAAACTGCAGGCAGCTTCACCAATGGGAACTACACCATTTCATAATTAAGTTCTTGCCCTCACCATGTCTGGACCCGAGATACGTGTGTACCTGGCCTCAGCAATTCTGCAGCGTTAACTCTAAGCCATGCCAGCTCTACTCCATGAGTTTACTTTTCACTTAGGAGGTTCTGATGGTATCAGATTTTTGAATAATTTTTATGCATTGCTTTTGTTCACAGCTCACTCGTCACTCATGCAATCGATTTTCCTTTTTGTCCATGATTATATTAATCATTTTTGTCCAGCATGTTTGTTTATTATTTTGATGTCATGTATTGTATGTAATTGAACATGTAAATACTTTGTAATGAATGTAGGCAGTTTGTTACTCTATTAATTTATGAATTTTTTTTGTATGTATGTATGTATGTAGAATTACCCAAAAAGATTAGTGTGTTTTGATTGATGCATAATACCTCATGCACACATCACTTAGAGAACGTCTGTTTATTGAGACACATAGATGACACTGTCATGCTAGTAGCTTGAGGCAGGATTTGTAATTTTTGTGAATTTTATCCAATTTTATGGACATACATTTGAAAACTGAAAAATATGACAGGTCATGCAATTAACTTAGTTGATATGTTATCACATAGTGCTATACAAGTAATATTCCATTTTAAAAAATAGCACATTGGTGCACTTTGTGTAACTTTGGCAGATAACAGTGCAGTTTAACCTTTTCTGTTGAAGTTGAACATCAGTCATGCACCATCCATGTTTTTTTGTGACATTACCCATGAAATAGTCATATTATGAAACTGCAAAGTGGAATTGCACTTAATGTTAAGTTTTATTAACCTGCCACTAGTGACGTCAATTTGACTTTCATAGTTCGTGACGCCCATCTCACGCAACGTGATTTTCGAGCTAAGAATTCTCCAAAAAGTAACTGTCTCTATACTTGTAGTCAATTTAGTTTAAAAAATACAAGTTTTCCCCTTATAATAAAACAAATATTTCAGAAATCACAGCACGTTTATTATTAACTATGTTATTGTACTTAGGAGACAAAAAATAGCAATGTTTTTCACATACTTTTCTTAAAATTAAAAAAAAAATTACAATGATAAGTTTTTGTATCTAAATTAGCCTTAGGTAGTGAGAAAACACTAGGAACTTCTAAATAAAAGACAAAAATCAGCATCCTATTAAAAAAAAACTTTAAATATACTTTGAAAAGTCAATCTTCTTGAACAGCCAAACAATTTCTGCAAGTAGGCACTACATGCTCAAGACACAAATATCTCTTGCATTTGTGGCAACTAGACTTTGTTTTTCGATTTTTTTTCCATCCGCACTCAAAGCACCGACCATGTCTTGAAGGACCAGCCGTCGCAGATTCTTCATCAATCTTCAAAAACTCTGAAAGCCTAAGTCTCAATGATCGAGGCAAGTTCAACTGTGTCTGTCATTCTCTTACATGAGGTTCAATTAGTTTCATAACCAAATTCTCAATGAAGTGACGGCGATGAAGTTTTGAGTTTTCATTATTAGCTGTATGTATCACCTGGCTGTCTATGGTACTGTCATTTGGCATACAGTAAAGACTACCATAGGCCAGCGCCTTGTTCCTCTGGCACAATTGTAATTCACACATAAACGATCTACATCGACTCCGCCCTTGGTGTCATTGTAGCTCAAAATTATGTAGGGTTTTTGAGTGTCAGCATCGACTTTATCATCATTGTGTATAGGGCTTATCAGTAGGGCGTTCTTCCTTGCTTTTGGAACATGTGAAACCAAAACCATGTTGTCATGAAAACCAAACATACTTGACTTCACATCTCGACCACGTAATACATTGAAGTCAGGGGGAATTTCCTTCTTGTTCTTCCTGATTGTTCCAATAGTTGTTAGTCCTTTCTGAAGCAATGCTTCAGCTAACGGTACACTGGTGTACCAATTATGAAGAAAGTAAATCAAACATTTACACTTGCCCACAGATATTTCTTCTCCTTTCACACCCCACCTCCGTCAACCATTATCGGCTATGCCAGCTAAAGAACAATGCAGCTAAAAAGAATATTACAGTATTTCGTATAAATGGCGGTTTATGTAACCCTTTTTATTACTAAACAACTATATTTATTTTTGGAGTTTGTTGCAAGACAAATATTCGGTTTTAATTTTTACGTGTGTGCGCTTTTATTGCTAAAGTTTTAAATAAGGGGGTAAAAAATTTATAACACTGAAGAAGAACTCAGTCCAATGTTAAAAATGCATAAACACACATAGTAGGCAAATTGTTGCTAGCATCTGTCATAATTTTCCAAATCGCTTTAAAATAAAGTTGTGGTACTTCAGCATTGTCTGCGGAGGTAGTTGAGGCTTGCTAGTGTGACTTACTTTTTACATCTGTGTTAGACTGCTAGCAGCATTGTCATGCAGATTATATCAAACTCAAGTTTTGTAATACTCTTCATAAACATAACTTGTTATTTTGCAAAGAAATTTTTATTAAGAAAAATTATGTTTATGATGCTGATTTAGAAGTTTTGTATGTGCTGCTCTAGTTTTGTCAGTGTATTCAATTTTGTGTTCCTGTCTTTGGCATTTATGATCTCACTAGGATTAAGATAATTGAATGTATTATGTAAAGTGTTTTGGCTGTGCCGATATTCCGTCCACAGTTACATTGATATCTCGAGCAATAAAAGTTATTTACATGTTGATGCATAGTAGTTATTTTTGTTACTCCTCCTCCCAACTTTTGTTTGGTGTTGTGTAAAAAATTTCTGTGATTTATCTTTAGGTTACCAGCGAAGCTAAATAAATCATATTTTATAACTGTTGAAATGTCATGTGAAAATTAGTAAACTGAATGGTGGAATGTGTTTCAAGACATTTTTGAAATTTCTATTACCGTATCCTTCATAATGTGGCTGGCTGCTTATTGCAGTGAAAGGAGGCCGAATCCCATTCTGAACTCGTGTGGATGCCAAACGGTGCTAACTCCTTGAAACTTAAATATGTACAGTCTTTTTGTCTGTAATGGCTTCGTAAGGTTTAAAGTACACTGCAGTGTATAGCACTGTATTATTTTAGAGGTACATAACGTTAATATCAGGATAAATCTGTTCTTATTTCCTACTAGTAAAAAATTAAAAATTCTGTCATTACAACATGAAATTATTTCTTCTTAAAATGTTTACAAGCTAAACTGGTACCAGAAATTACTGTTTGGTTAAGCCTAACAGTAGCATAGTTCCGTAACTTGACACCCAAAAAAAAAACATTTACTAATAGTTAAACAACAGTTCCGTAGAACAATGCAATTATGGAAAAGTATAACTATTATTATTCTTGAAGTCTTTTTGTTAACTGTAGCAACAGTGAAGAACCAATATTACAATTTTTATATTCACGTACTTATTGGTAGTTTGAGTAATAAACCCTAGCTTACTATCATAATATACCTGTGTATATTATCTTAGTGTTGAAAGTCTGGGTTTCTTCATTTAACTTTTTTCTAGTATCATTTGCTTAGGATTCCATACATAAATTTTAAGAATTTGCTACAAATTGTAATGTCTAGTTGTACTGAGTGCTGTTAATCAATTAAAAAATATTGAATATGTAATTATTTAAAATTTTGGTGGCTGATTTTATCTTTATTGCATAAGTGATTTTTTATTTCCTTCTGTTAGTTTTCTGAATTTGTTTATTTAGCAGTCCCCCTCTTTACTATTATTCTTTTAAAAAACTTATAAAATAATAAAAAATGTATATTTTGAGGATGACTCTAGATTATTAGGTTTTGTAGCAACTTTCAGTGCTGCAGTAAATTTTACGTGTTGTCCGAGGGTTCAGAACCTGACTGGAAACTTAGATGGAAGAGTATGTGCACCAGTTATTTCTCGACAGCTAACACATTGTGAAGCATGAAAACTTAAGGAGGCATNAACTATTATTATTCTTGAAGTCTTTTTGTTAACTGTAGCAACAGTGAAGAACCAATATTACAATTTTTATATTCACGTACTTATTGGTAGTTTGAGTAATAAACCCTAGCTTACTATCATAATATACCTGTGTATATTATCTTAGTGTTGAAAGTCTGGGTTTCTTCATTTAACTTTTTTCTAGTATCATTTGCTGAGGATTCCATACATAAATTTTAAGAAGTTGCTGCAAATTGTAATGTCTAGTTGTACTGAGTGCTGTTAATCAATTAAAAAATATTGAATATGTAATTATTTAAAATTTTGGTGGCTGATTTTATCTTTATTGCACAAGTGATTTTTTATTTCCTTCTATTAGTTTTCTGAATTGGTTTATTTAGCAGTCGCCCTCTTTACTATTATTCTTTTAAAATACTTATAAAATTAAAAAAATGTATTTTGAGGATGACTCTAGCTTATTAGGTTTTGTAGCAACTTTCAGTGCTGCAGTAAATTGTACGTGTTGTCCGAGGGTTCAGAACCTGACTGGAAATTTAGATGGAAGAGTATGTGCACCAGTTATTTCTCGACAGCTAACACATTGTGAAGCATGAAAACTTAAGGAGGCATGCATCGTTCAGCAGTTGTGGCTGGTGGACATTCACAACCATGGTGGAATTTATGCTATCATTCCCAAATTGCAGTGTCGTTGGGGACACACTGGATGCCTGTAGCTGATGGAAAGTACTGATTAGGACTGAAAAGGTACTCGAACTTTCCATCATCAACATTACATGTATTTCACTAGTCAATGTACACCAAGTAAAATAAGAACCTGAAACACATGGTCATTGTGAATTTGGGCTATTACTTCCAACATAGTCATGGTGGCTGCGATGGAAATGGATACAATTTTTTAATCTGCTGGTAGCACAGATATAACAGTGTGGTCTTTCGTGCATACTGTGAGATGACCATAAAATAATTAATTTGTGAGTACGCCAGGCAAGGGTTCGCGTGAAGGATTAAGTAACGAGATTCCATGTGAGAATTTAATTACAGATGGCAGGTAACGATTAAATGATTGAAAGTATGAAGCAACCACCCAACACTGGCTAACTCAGGCCACATTTGTGTTCACAGATAATTGCAAAATTGTGCAGGAAGTTTTAGGAGGATAGTTTTTGTTTAAAACATATTCAACATTTTAAACTAAGACATGCTTGACTTTCTGATCATTAGTTGGGCTTATGAAGAATGTTCAAACAATTCACAGTGGTATTTTTGTTTTAAGGGGTGGTTGACTACACAACAGAAAATTTTAGTGTATTTGATTGGCAATAAAGCATTTGTTTAAGTTGAAAGGTTTTCTTCTGCTACAGCCTAACGAAGTGGACTTTTACTTCATTTTTGCAGCTAAATAGTACAACACACTCCTTCAAACAATTATTAACAAATATTTAAATATGATACTTTACAAGATCTTCAAACACATTTTCTTAATAACAATTGTTGCGTTATTATTGCTCAATTTTTTTGCTTCATGTGTTATAAGATAATGGAGGTAATGTTGTATTATAAGAATGTGGGTGCTAACACCTTAATTTAACTGGCAAAGGCTAGCATAGGTATATCTGCAATGTTTCAAGGACACTGGGGCTCATAGTCCTCTTGTACAAATAAACCATCAAAGAAAATGAAAAATGTTGAGTGTTTCATTTAATTTATCCATGTAGGGGGCTTGTAAATCACACAGGAGACTAGCAATTTCTTAATGGGTGGTCCTTTGCATAATTTTTGAAGTAACATATTTCGTGTACAACGATTTTGAGTACTAGTAATTTATATTCGGCAAGTAATCGTTCGTCTACGTAAATTATACGCCATATTGTTCTCTGAAAACCCATTTCCTTGTTACTGGACCACCCTGGTCATGCTAATGTGCAACCTAGATTGAGAATGCAACTGTTTTTGGTTTGGTTAGGATTCTCAATGAGGGATCTGAAAGTAAATTTCTCATGATGTGAATTTGGGATAAAATTTGCGAGACTGTGTTTGTAGTTATCATCACACGTTGGACGTTATTGCTAATATATTCGAGTTGGAAATATGTGTCGTGGAATAACGTTAAAATTGCTTAAAAACTATTCATGCGCGTCCCACTTTCTTTGCCTATGGTTTTAAATTTATTGTTTCTTATGGTTTTAATTTAATCAGTAAGTACTTAGTATATGTTGGGAACCGTGCAAAGTGAATAACATTATAAAATAATATAATATTTTTGTGGATCTACAAACCACAACTGTTTTCAATCAACCACTATGACTAAATGCTACATCCTGTTCATATCTTATAAATATTTTCTAGCATTTTGCCACTTTCATTATTTGCTAAGAGACACTGAACTGTTCTACATGCCAGTTTAAACATCTCCAACTTGTGAGTAGGTATGCTTTAGGTGAGCTTAAAATATTTTTGCTTCTCTTATAAATATTAGTTTGGTACAATCAAAATCTCAATTACATGCAGCATAAAAGATATGGAAAAGTCTAGAACCCAGAAGCAAAGATTTATAAGTATCAGAAATACATTACAACAATTCATTAGAAATGGTATATATCAGTGTATCTTGATTAACAAAGTCAGTTCTGGTGCCCTTTACTAAATTTAAGGATGGACAATGAACACCCTACTACAAGAACAGTGTTGCAATTGGGCAAATGCCTGGAGCGTCAGGTAGGAAGGACTGGTGTGTAAAAGAAATTTATTAAAATTATTTTCATAACTTGAAATGAAAATTAAATTATGACATGACAAATTTTAAATATTATTTATTCACTGTATGCACATTCGTTCCCATCTCTGCACAATCAGTAGCAAATGAGAAAACTTAACTAAAAAAGTTGTGGTTATTTTGTCCGGCTGGTTGCATGCAGGTAAGTTATTTATAAGGTATCAATGTTTTATTTTTGCTGTCACATGTCTATATAAATGTTTGGCTTTCCTCAACTTAGCTGATGTTACTTTGATGACTTGTGTGTAAAAACAGACTTTTTTGCAAGTTCAATTATTTTAAGAAGTTAAATGGTGTAGAATTGGGGAGCATGCTGCTTAAAACATAAAGAATTTGAAGTATTAGAAAATAGTGCTGAAAATTAATTATGCTTGCCCAGGGCAGAGCTGCCTAAGATGGGAGCCTGCCTGGCCTCCTCTAGATATTACACCACTGCTTCATCCGAGGAGTACTGTTGTTTGACCACCCCTGAAAAACATCTGGCCAGCCATTGGTTACAGCGTGAGTGATGTGTTGTTATCTGTAAAATTAACATTTATTCTAGTTAAAGAAAAATTATTTCTCTGGTGTAACAAGACAGGATAGTAACCAATGAGCAGATATTTCAAGATGCTGCAGATTCTTTGGGCATCGCGACCTCGTGCGAGTAATATCTGCACAACGCTGTTCTTTTCGTCTGCAGCAGACGGCCATGTGCAGACAAGGTGTCGTGAGGCCACGGTCTTCAGGAAGGGTATGAAGAAAGAACCCGACTAGTATCACTAACGAGTCAGATGACCTTCGCGAATTCCTGGTCGCTTGCATGATTGAAGTTGGGAAGGGGAAGGAGGTGAGAGGCGTGCATGCATCTCTCACAGCTGCTGGAGAATTACGTAAGACCACTGGTCTTAGGGAAGGGGGAAGGGTGGTAATGTCCACTGCCGTGAATTGGCGGCTATTGTTTAGACTGCGTAATCCGAGAAAGATAGAAAATAAAAGGTGCGCGCGCGCTCAAAACCTCCGACAATTGGAGAGAGGGAGGGGAGAGACAGGTAGGCGGTCTGCGGTGTTGCCGGATGTAGAGAAGGGAGCTTGGCAACGCCGCGCCGGAGCTGTCATTGTGGCCGGACTGGACGTGGAAAGCAGGCGGCTGGCGGGCTGATCGCGAGGTTTGTCTAATCAGTCCCCGACGAGTATCGCCTGTCTGTGTAACGTGAATCGCGCGCCGTCCCGTCGCAGGTGACATCTCGCTTCGGGATTCGCACGGCTTTACGTTCTCATCATTCACATTCCGTTGTTTACACCTTCGCGATATATGACGCGTGACGTCTTGTCTCTTCTCCTGTAACACAGTTGTTGACAGCTGAGCGTGTGCGTGCTTTCGTAGCTCTCCCAGTGCGTGTGAGAAACTAACTCCCCTAACCCACTTTTTTTGTTGGTGTCAAGGAATTTCAAGAAACATTTTCGTCAGTGAATCCTTAATAACGTGCACATCACTGAATAGAAGAATGGAAATCGCGTGAAGACGATCTACTCGTAGGAATATGCTTGATAAGGTAAGAAATGTGGAGACTTCAACGCTGGGGTGTATACATCATTATTCGTAAATGCAAAATACATAGTTAAATCAGGGACGCAACCAGTGATAGTTGTAACCTGACCCTTCTTTCCATTGTAAGGTTGTCAACATTTAGTATCAAAATCATTAATAAGCCTTTAATTCTGATATATGTTTATGAAATTGCTGTAAACTGTGATGCTGATGTGAAGTATTTTTTATCTTATTAGTATCTGTTGTAATTGACACTTATGTCAGCACCGCTAACTCTGTTGTAATCACCCTAGAACCCCCCCCCC